>PITA01000507.1:0-88920 GCA_004023965.1 Spilogale gracilis
AGGAAACTGAAACCTGTTCAACCAATCACAAACAGCCAGCTAGATTTCCTCAAAGAATGCAACCACTTAGGCGATAGCTACTGGAATAATTCCCTTGCTTGGCTTTCACCTCTTCTCTATAAGTCTTTCAGCTAGCACCTGGCAGTGGAGTGCTCCTGATCACCTCTGGTCTGACACTGCCCTATTTGAATTGATTTTTGCTCAAATAAAATTTTTAATATGCCTCAGTTTAAAGACACAAATAGATTAGAAGTGAAAGAATGGAAAAAGATATACCATGCTAACACTAATTTTAAAAAAAAGAAAGCCAGAATGACTATGTTAACATAAAACAAAGTGGATCTCAGAATAAAATATATGACCAAAATAAAGGAGATAATTAAAAAATGATAAAATAGCTAATCCATCAAGAGGATATAGCAATCCTGTACACACTTCAGAATACACAAAGCAAAAACAGAACTAGAAAGAGAATAAACAAATCCATAATCATAGTTCAATATTCCAACTCCTCTCTTGCAAGCATTAATAAAACAATAGAAAAATGGAAGAATATAGAATACCTAAAAGCATTAATTGTAAATGGATTAAACACACCAGTTAAAGTGCAGGTACTGGCAGAGTGAGTAAAAAAACAGGATCCTACTATGTGCCATCTACAAAGACACACTTTAGATTTGTATTTCAACACTCAAATAGACAGAAAATAAAGAGGTAGAAAAAGATATAGTATGTACAGTGTAACCAAACGAGAACTGGAGTACCCATAGTAATATTAGAAAAATAGATTTTAAAGCAAAAATTGTTACAAGAGACAAAGAAGAACATTTTCTAATTATAAAAGGGTCATTCTATTAAGAATGTATAAAAGTCATTAATACAGAGAAGCCTAACAGCAGAGCCCCCAAAAACATTAAGCAAACACTGACAGAACTGAAGGGAGAAATAGACAATACAACAACCGTAACTGGACTTTTTAATACCCTACTTTCTATAATGGATAAAACAATTAGACAAAAAAACCAAACAGGAAATACTCAAACACTGTAGACTAACTAGAACTAACAGACAACTATAGAATGCTCCACATTCAACAAAAGCAGAATACACGTTTGTTTCAAATGCTCATACAACATTCTTCTGGATAGATTGTATTATTAAGCCATAACATATTAATTTGTCACCTCAATAAATATGAAGGAATTGAAATCATAAGTAGGTTCTCCTAATGGAACAAAGGTAGATATCACAGAAGGAAATTGGGGGAATTCACAAATATGTGGAAATTAAAAACAAACTCCTAAATAACCCTAATAATAGGTCAAAGAAGAAATCACATTGGAAATTAGAAAATAATTTGGGATGAATTAAAATGAAATTATAATATACCAAAATTTATGGGATACATCTGACACAGTGCTTAGAGTTTTCAATGGCTTCCAAAACACCCAGCTGGGGGATTTCTCCTCTAGTCAAAGGCAGGAGTCCTGATTAACAACCCTAAAACTCTGATCCTCTGACCTACTCAGGAGACTGGTTTCAGACATCCTCCAGTAAATCTTGACTGAATCAATGGTTGAGCCTTCTTCCCTGAAAACCACAGAGCCCTTACCATGTATCAGGCTAACTCCTGCTGCCATGTACAACGTCCTTCAAAATGTTTGGTGGCCCCATGTCCTCTAGGGTTGAGGTTAAACTCCTCAGTCTGGCTTTTTGGCTTTTGCAACATGACACTAACTTGACCTTTCAACCATATTCCCCACTTTTTTCCCAGTATTCTCCAGTCAGAGCTAGAACCACTCAAGAGTGGTTCTAGCTCCCTATGTGCTAGGAGAAAGGGCACAGACTTCAGGGCTGGTTGGTCATGATGCCAATTTTAGCCTCTTGTATGATGCCGGGTGGTTCAGTTTCCACATCAATAAAATTGGAATTAAAAAAAAGTCCATGAGCATAAGGCAGAGTTACCTCAGACTTTTCATGAATACACACAGAGACAGGCTTGAGGGGGGTGGATGGCTCAGTTGGTTAAGTGTCCAACTCTTGATCTCAGCTCAGGTGTTGATCTCAGGGTTGTGAGTTCAAGTCCCATGTTGGAGGCTACTTTAAAAAAAATAAAATCTACCTTGAAGAGTACCATATATGTTACACAGTGCTAGGCACATAGTAGAGATTCCTGATATGGAAATACTGCTGCTACTACTACTACTACTACTAATAATAATAATAATAATAATAGTAATAATATTATACTATTCTCCAACTATCCACATCCTCTACAACCTTAAGAGTCTCTTTGATGTCCAACAACAACCAAGTCATCTCTGACTATTTCTTTTCTCACCTAGTGTAGCTCTAAGCAACAAACAATTGATCAGTCACTCTGGCTATTATTGTATATTAATAAATATTGTTTCTCATCTAGGCATCGAGCAACTTGAAAGTTTATATTATATTCTGGTTTAGAATACCTCTTCAGTGGTAGTACAACATGGTGCTTAAAGTCCTAGACTCTCAAGCCAAACTGGATTCACAATCCAATGTCTTCATTTATTACCTTCATTTATTACCTTCATATTATTACCTTCATTTATTACCTAACCTCTCAGTGCTCAGTTTCCCCATCTGTGAAATGAGACAACAATGATAACAATGCCCCTGTAGGGTGGCTGTAGGACTTAAATGGAGTTAGAAGAATGCCTGGCATATAGTAGCTGCTTAACTATTGTCTGTGGAATAAATGGACTCAAAGTCCAGAATATTAGGACAGCAGTTGTGAAAATTAGATCAACTGACACACATTAATCTTCACCTTCCACCGTAAAAATCCAATTTGGAAAAACACTACTCTGGGAAATTTGCTTGATTAGAGTATTTAGAGCAACATAGTAGGATCAAATCAAATCATTGCAGCCAAAGATGTTTTTCGGGAAATCATTTGAGCCTAAGCTGAAAGCCCTAATAGTAATCAATAGATTATCCTAATATACTTACTAAATGTGTATTCCTCACTGGGACAAAGTCCTGAGAGATAGACCATCATTGCTCTGTCTGATTAGTAGAGGAAGGCGATAGGACATGGAAAGGTTGCTTTTCCAAGATATTGAGTATTTTTTTGTGTTCCAGGTAAACAACTCATGGTAAGGCAGTATCATCCCTATTATACTGCAGAAGAAACTGAGGCTCAGAGACATTACCCAGGGTCATACGACTGGTGGCCAGATACAAACCCAGCTCCCCTTGACTCCTAAGCTCAGACTTCTTATGGTCCCCACAAGGTAAGGTGGCCATGAGCATAAGGCAGAGTTACCTCAGACTTTTCATGAATACACACAGAGACAGTGCTCTCAGCACTGAGTTTTCAGACTCCTGCTCACCTTCATGACTGAGGGATTGCTTTTCTCCCAGATGAGGAGAAAGTATTCAAGATCTTAGAGAAAAATGGAGACCCCGCTTCTGAGAGAAGGAAGTTGGCACCACTGCTGGTCCTCCATCTCTTGTGGAGAAATGGCCTCAGAAGCCCTTCACCTCAGCTGCTCACCCCTCACCAACTCTAAAGGCAGAGATGAAAGTGGCTGCTTTCACACAAGGGCCACTTCTTGTTTCCCTCCCCACTCAGCCTACCCCTTGGGAGGGCGTTTCAGCTATTTGTCATAATGAAAGTGACGTTGGCTTCTCTGCCACAAGTGAATAAGGGGCAAAGAGAGGCATCGTCTTTGTTCCTGGAGCCTGTCCTGGGATTAAGCTCGTGCGCCTCAGAAGACCAAGAGGTGCTGAGTGTGGCCACCAAGCAGCAGCCCCTGGTGAGGAGCGGTGATCTCTGGCTCCCCAGCCATGCACTGGCAGCTCTCTGCAGTGGTGGTGCTCTTCGTGTCCCTGGCTGGTGAGTGACACCTGTGGCTTTCTGTGGTGACCCTGCTACCCCTGGTCCTGTTCGATTCAAATGCATTCTAGTGCCAAGGACCAGACAGACTGGAGATAGCTGTAGGGCTTTAGTTACTCTGGGTATTCGGCTCCAAGAAGACTCCTCCTCATTATCATAAATGCGTGGAGCCCACTTTCATGTTTTTCCCAAAGGCTTTCACAGTTTGGACTTGTTTTCCATGAGTCAGGTAGAGCAGCTGTCAACTCCAGAAGGCAGTGACACCATGCCTGGTTCCTGAAGGGGTTCTAAGCACCTTATCAGGGAGTGTTTGGGAAATCGCTTATATTTAAGAGATGGAGAACTGAGCCAAACTTTAGAAATGGGGCTCTTTTTTTATATATATAAATTTATTTTATTTTATTAAGATTTTATTCATTTATTTGACAGAGAGAGAGAGACAGCAAGAGCAGGAACACAAGCAGGGGGAGTGGGAGAGAGAGAAGCAGGCTTCCCATCCATGTGGGGCTCGACGCCAGGACCCTGGGATCATGACCTGAGCTGAAGGCAGATGCTTAACGACTGAGCCACCGAGGCGCCCCAGAAATGGGGCTCTTGTTAAGCACATTATGCCTTGCTTTTTCTGTTTTTCTCAAACGGAAATGCTGTGTTTACATTATATAAACAGTGAACTGTGAAGATGAATGAGATGTGGTCTGGCAAATTGTGCCATTTCAGAGAGGTGTAAGCCAACGAGTCAAGACTTTAAAAAAAAAAAATTACTATTATACTTCAGGTCAGAGAAGCTGTCTGGGAAATGGGGCTTTTTTGATGATTATTTTATATGCCCACTGCATGCTTTCACAAAGAGCATTTTTCCTCTAGCACATTGAGTCATCCTGTGTGCCGTTACCTAGTTGTTGGTTAATTCACAATTCCTTCTAGAAGCATTGAGTTGAACATGTGAAGGAAACACATGGCCCCGCTAATATGCTCCGGAGGGGATGCAGAGGTACTTGATTGTGGCGTGAACTGTCAGGAAAGGTGGGTGAAGGGTCAGGCCAGCGTCCTCATCCTGGCTGTTTTTCTTCTGCCACATTTTCAGAAACAGAGTTTCACATTCTTCTGGAGGCAAAAGGCAAAATCTAAGCTGATTAAAAAGCAAAGGATCTTAGTCTAGTGGCCAGCCTCCATGACCTGTGAGCAGATGATTGGCAGATTCAGAAATGCAAATGCTCAATAAATTCCTGGGGAGGTGGAGAGGAAATACCCCCACTGCCCTATCCTCTCTGAGCTGCAGATTCTCTAGGGTGAACTGAGTGAACAAAGTATGTGAGGGCATTTTCCAGATGAGGCTACTGAGGCAGATTAAGGAATTGCTCATGGCCCCTCAACTAGCCAGTGGCAGTCCTGAGCCTTGCATCCAGGAAGCCTGGTTTCAAGGCCCTGCACACATAGGTTCAAGACATACTTGTTGAATTGGAGATCAGCAAAAACCACTGGACATTTCGGTAGGAGAGCCATAGCTTCTAGGTGAACTAGCTCTGGAATCTTTATCCACTCACTTTGCTGCCCTGATCTATTTCCCCCACAAAATGAGGGGACTAAATTTGTGTCAGTTGCATTTAGATTCAGCTGCTCCTAATAGACAAATAAGAGCAAAATAAACAAGTCAAGCGTGTGTTTCTCTTTCATGTGAAAACAAGTCCAGAAGAATCCATAGCAGGTCCAGCGTGGGAGCTCATTTATCGTGGACCCTCCATCCTGTGTGTAACTCCCACGTGCAAGGTCTTTTCATGGTTCTAAATGTCTGCCGAAGCTCCAGCCATCACATACAAGTTGCAGGCTGGTTTGAAAAGGAAAACAAAGACAACAGAGAGGTTACATAGGTGACGGAGCCCCCTTCCAGCAGCACTCCCAGAAGACAAATCTGAAGAGCCACATAACCCTACCACTTCTACTGCTTTGGCTCAAATGCAGTCATACACTTCCACCTAGCTAGAAAGGAATCTTGGAGGTCGAGTTCTTTATTCCAGGAAGCAAGTGCTCAGCTTAAATTTGTGGTTCTGTTATTAAGGAAAAAGGGGAGGCTGGATTTGGGAGTAGTTAGCCAGCAGTCTGTGCTATGGGACTGGAGCCACTTCTGTATGAGGGTTCTCTTTGAATGTCAAGTCCCATAGAAAGTAACAGAGGTAAGATTTATATCTTTTTGCTAAAAGATTGAAGGTTAAATTGTGAAACTGTAAACAGAATCTTACTAAGGGCCCACCCCTCCTGCCTCACACACCCAGAAACAGTCTTCCTGCTGCACCCTGCTGGGGCTGCTTCTGCTCCCTGGGGAGGGGCCAGAGAACGCATTCAGGGGCTGAAATTCAGTTCCCTGCCCCTGGTTATAGCTATAGGGCTCCATTTACTTCCCAGCTGTGCTCCCAACTGCAGTCATCTTCCTCCTTATGTTCCCATCATGCTTACTACTTTGCTCTTCTCCAGACCTACTAGACTATGAAGACCCTGTGTCTTTGCACATACTTTCCCTCCTGCCTGGGATACCACATACTTCCTTGTCTGCCTAAAGAATTTGTCTTGGTGTTGGATTCCCACCCCAACTCATAGCACCCAGGGCCTCCTTCTGTAATGACGCTTGTCATACTAAGGAATCGGGTCCACTTTTGAGTCTGCCTCACAAGGTTTTGAGCCCCTGGAAACAAAGACCCAGCATCTGGCATGGAGCATGGCTTGGAAGAAGCTCCTACATATCCATTGAATTGGCTGTGGTAGGGAAACCAAACAAAGGCTATTGGGAAGTACCAGCCTTCCAGGAAGTACTTAGAGAAAAAACCCTTGCATGGTCACTGACTTTCCCAGGGCTGGGCTGATGAGTCATCTCTCAACTCCTTCTGTGGGCTGGGGGGGAAATCCAAACCTTCTCGCACCTCTTCCTGCAGCTCATCATCTAGAGGAGTCCAAGCAATGGGTCTAGATTCAGGGGTACTTGTTTGCTGAGTCTCCTGAATCCTGGAAAGAAGATGCTAGGGGATTCGGGGTGTGGGCTTGACAAATCAGCATATGGACTCCAGGGCTGTGTTCTTTTGAGTAGAAGAAGGTTTGAGACAGATTCTGAGCTATGCCCTACTCTTGCTTCTGCCCACTACCCTCTTTGTGGGTCTCAGACAAACCAGCAAACTTAACTAAACCTTTACAGGGCCAAAGGTCCTGTTTAAGAACTGTGACCCAATTTTGACGAAGACTGGTATGATCATATACATATACATAGACTTTATAAAATATGATCATATACATAGACTTTATAAAATAGAGTATTTTTCAGAGCATTATTTCTATTAGCTCCCTACTATATGGACTTTCAAGAATGTATTATAATGCACAGCATACTTACTCCTTTCAGTTTTCCATCTAATTACCTGCCCATCTTTTACACCCTACCCTTCTATAGGGAAATGGGAAGGTGAGAAGAGAAGCTACAGAGAGGAAGGAGAGGAGTATTAGAACAATATTTCCCTTGGGGCGCCTGCCTGGCTCAGTTGGTTAAGCGACTGCCTTCGGCTCAGGTCATGATCCCAGAGACCCAGGATCGAGTCCCACATGGGGCTTCCTGCTCAGTGGGAAGCCTGCTTCTCCCTCTCTCACTCCCCCTGCTTCTGTTCCCTCTCTAGCTATGTTTCTCTCTGTCAAATAAATAAATAAATAAATAAATAAATAAATAAATAAAATCTTAAAAAAAAAAAAAAGAACACTATTTCCCAGTTCTGTTTGGGAACATACTCTGGTTCAACCTGTAACACACTCTGACACTTCTGGCCCGGCCACCCGCTGGCCCAGCCTTCTGCCAACCACAAAGCCACACACTATGTCAAGATACCATGACTGCCATCACATCCAGCCACTCCGTAAATACTTCCTGCATGCCAATATCTTGGTGGGTACCATGAGTCATCTTGTCCTGTTTAGGAGGCTTTGCATTCATGAATGACCAATGTGCTTTTCCTCCCTTGTCTGAGTTCATTTATCACTACCAAGAGAGGACTTTGAATCACATTATGAGGAAGGCTCCCCCTTTTAAAGGGTGTACTACTCAGTTGAGGATATTCTACTCAGTTGAGAAAGGTTTGCTTTAGCTCATAAGCATAAACCGTGCACAGTGAGATTTTTATGAAGGATCTAATGATCCCCCCCAAAGGCAAGTAGTTTCCAGTCTCCCAGGGTTCTCTACAGCAGTCTTTGCTTACCACTATGAGATCTTCCTCGAGAGTACATCTGGGAGTGAATTGTCTTTCTCCATAGTAATAGTATAAACTTAATAGGGTTTCTGTTGGGGTCATGACTGAAGAATCAGCAACTCAGGTTTAGCCCAAATGAATTGTGAAAATAAATCTTCCACAACTGTCAACCCTCATAACAAGCTTGAAAGGAAAAATCTTGCTCCAACTTCTACAATCCAGGCATAAAGTTTCCACATATAGTGATTTTAGGAAGGCTTACAAAGAAAACCTACAGTCCATAAAATCCACAACTTTCAAGTATCATACATTTCAAATTATCCAAATGGACATTTTAGATACAGAAAAATACCCCATTTAGTAACAGTCTCACATAACTTAATGTCATTAATAATCCTTTCTTGGGGCGCCTGGGTGGCTCAGTTGGTTAAGCAACTGCCTTCCGCTCAGGTCGTGATCCTGGAGTTCCGGGATCGAGCCCCACATCGGGCTCCCTGCTTGGCGGGAAGCCTGCTTCTCCCTCTCTCACTCCCCCTGCTTGTGTTCCCTCTCTAAGCTGTGTTTCTCTCTATCAAATAAACAAATAAAATCTTTTTTAAAAAATCCTTTCTTAAAGGTTATTCAAGGAAATGTGAGCTGGTGCTTTTGTCTTTCTTATTTCTCAAGCCAGCTGTGCAGAAATAATTCAAAAGCATTACTCCTGGGCTTGAAGTTAGAACTTTTCTTCTGGAAAACAATCACTATTGTATCACATAAGCTTTTGAAAGGCTTATCAAAGACCACCATTATGAGAGTCTGCTGATTTGGCGTCGCTGGAGAGGGACCCTGCTCTTCTCTGCTTTTGTCTCTTCTCTCTCCAATCTTCCCAATGATCACACCACCGCCAACCTTCCCAAATTCAAGGACAGGCTTTGGTTTAGACAGAGGCTCAAGTCTCACCTCCAAAACTGACTAGGTGTCTCACTTCCAGAGTACGCTAGTTGTGGGATTATGGTCAAGTTAATGGAATTTTTATAAACCTGAATTCCCTCATCTGAAAAGCTGATATAGAACTCATCAGAGGGTTTTTGAGAGGAGCTGGTGAAAGATGACCCTTGACCTAAGGCTTTCTATGTAGTAAGTGTCCAATAACTTAGATATTTTATTGCAATTATTATAGGAAAAGTAACCACTCAGAAACATCATGAATGAAAGAAGGAGATAGTAAAGGAGTTTATGGATGATTTTGATTAGATGTGAACTTCAGGACTCTAAATGCCAGCATAGAGTGATCTCCTTTCCCTTTTACCTATGTTTTCCCAAGTCACTGGCCCATGCTGGGGAACTCCAGCTCCAGTGAGTGTAAACACAGTGGGCAAATACAGTGAAACCACAGCACTGAAGAGACAGAGCCATCTCTCAGTGTGCCTGATCCTAAACATCATCAGCATTTTGTTCAGTTTTCAGATTTGCTATGTTCTTCGGAGGAGGCAAGGACAGAGCAACTCTGTTTGAAAAAGGGCCAGAGGTCTTCCACCCTTAAGGAATGTCCCAGGAGAGAACCTGTGACAATAACACACACTGTAGGTATGCTTGATGGTCTAGGAAGACTTCATTTAAACCAGTCTGTTTGAGCCTTATGGTAATCCTGACAGTCTACAATGCTATTATCATCATTTACCCACCCAGTTATCTATTCATCCAATTTATATGCACTGAATACTTTCTATGCATAAGTACTGGTTGTGAAAAAATATAACCCCCACCTTGAGGTTGCTGTTAATCTAGTGGGAGAGACACACAGTCAATAAATAAACCAATAAATAAACATATAATCAGGGTTATTATTCTCTTGGTACACACCGTGTGGCCAGACTTACTATTAAATATGTTAATACCATCCCCTGATATAATTACCAGTTGTGATTAGTACAGTGTAGGCAACAAATATAACACTATTATGGGGGAATTGTGGGGTGGGGAACTATTTATGTAAGGATGTCAGGACTCTCTGAACACTGGCATTTAAGCCAAACTAAGAAGGACAGCCCACCAGATGCTGTCTTTTCTTTCCTACTTGAGAAAGCCTGGGCCATTCAAAGGGTGAAGTAAAGAAATGACAAGAACTGGTCTATCTTTACAAACACTGACAGCAAAATAAAAAAATGGAAGGGAAACAAATCTCCCATCATCTGAGGTAATTATGCATTGATTGGACGAACACGTGGCAAATATTCATAGGTACAATTTATGCATCAGATGAGGGTTTGGACTAGATGATCATTAAGACTCCTTTCAAACCTGGGATTGCATGATGTATGCAAACTATACAACTCTGTGTCAGTCTTTATTACCACTATGCATGCTATCCAGCTCTGGTAGGGCATCACAGCAGCACCCTACCCAGGAACAGCCTCTGTCCAGAACTGCCTGGATTCACATGGGAAGATGGGGAATGAAGGGGCATCCACACTTAGATATCTGGCTAAGCATGACCACTTTGCAGTGTTAGGACCACGCCCCATACAATGGGCTGGACACAGAAGAATATCCACAGTATGATCATAACCCTGTGAAAGACACGGGTGCAACCCAAACTTTTAAGTTGTGGCCTTGTGGTAGAATCTTTGATGATCTTCACTTCATTGTTATATCCTTATAAATTTCACCCAAATCTAAATACATGTACATTCCTTATTAAAAATAAACAAGCATGTTTGGAAATAATAAATCATATTTATCTTCAAAAGAATTAGAACTACCATGTGATCCAGGAATCATATTTCTGAGTGTGTGTGTCTGTATATATATATATAAAGTCATTATCGCAAAGAGGAAAGTAAATAAATGCATCTTCATTTGTGGTGAAGAAACATTGAAATGGGGGTGAGGGAGGGACTCACGAACATGAATTCATAGTGTGGTAAGACTTTTTGTTTCCTGATTTGCAGTGATTTTGCATTATGGCAGTCAAATAAGAGCAAAAGTGTTTCCAGAAACTGCAGACTATCAACCTACAACAACAGCAACAGTACAGGCCACAGCAAAGTCTTTCCTGCAACTAACTCACCACATCCCCAGCCAAATTTTAGCAGGCAGATCAATGGATGGTCACATCACGTCTCAAAGAGCTGCCCCAACCTCCAGTTCTGAGCCCCCAACCACACACTCAACAGTAAAAACTCTAGCAACACTTTCCTTGATAACTGCAAACAGCACCCCAACTACCAGTCCGACAACCCACACCCTAGTCACAACCTTGGCCCCACTCAATAACTCACACTCAGCGGCTCCAGTCACTGAGGCTACAATTGGCCCCAGTGCAGCCCCAGGTTCACGGCCAACCACCATCCCTCCAGCGGCCCCTGTGACAGCAACCAGCCCATCGACTGTCAGCCACACAACTAGGAAAACCACCCAACCCAAGAACCAGACTGCCCTTCCAGCAACTTTGTCCAACCCACCACATAATGGCACAACCAGTCACGGGTCTGCTCAACCCACTCGTGCCCCAGGCCCGACCACAGCTGCACGCCATACCACCCAAACAGCCTCACCTGCCACCACGCCTTCCAGGCCCACTCTTGCGCCTCGGCCTTCATCAGCCAAGACTGGAATTTATCAAGTTCTAAATGGAAGCAGGCTCTGTATCAAAGCAGAGATGGGGATAGAGCTAATGGTTCAAGATACAGAGTCGGTAAGTTGGGGCCATTGGGCTGTAACACTGTCTTCAAAAAGTGTGAGGGAAGTGTGTCTTGCTAAGAATAGACATTCCCCTTGCATCTTGTGTCTATTTAATGAAATAAATAGCTGTAAGCTCCTCCTTCTCCAAGGTGCACCATTAAAAGATGAATCTGTTTCAGAACACACATAAAAATAGAAACTAATAGCGACTGGCTAGTGAAAGGCACACACCAAAACTGTAATCATGCATACCTCTCACTTTTAGCCAACACGGATAGAGTGTCGGGGTGTGTTCTGCATTGACCCCTGACTCCAGTCTACCCCTCCTGATGACTTCGAGTCTCAGCAACTCTCCTGTGAAGTAAAGGGTTTGACTTAACATGGTTTCCATGGTTTCAGCCAGCTTTGATGTTAATATCAAAATGCCAGGTTAACAAGAAGGTTAGAAGAGGTGGGGGTAGGTTTAAGATTATTCAATTTCCTAAAAGAATCACCATAAGAATAACACTTTCTTTTTTTTGTACAGCTTTTATGAAACTTCCACATTCATGTTTTCATTTGAAACAGAAGTACATTAGACAGCAAAATCTTTCCTGTAGTACCTTGTAATATGTTTAATCTAACAAAAATCAAATTCCATGCAGTATATCAGGAATAGACTGGCTATAAATTATCAATTGAGGAACTCTTTCTGTGGGAGAACCCCTTTAAAAAATCTTTTGAACATAGCAGTTTGGAAATAAGAGGTATTTTCTGGGGACTTTGAAATTTTCAAGTGAACATTCACTAGATTTGAGTTTCAGGCTCACCTATGAGCCTGTGCTTCTGGTTCCCAAGCTGGAGTTTTCTTTGATATCTCACTGATCTGATCTATTTTATTTGATTTAGGTTTTTTCACCTCAGAGATATTTCAACATTGACCCCAACGCAACCCAAGCCTCTGGGAACTGTGGCTCCCGAAAATCCAACCTTCTCTTGAATTTCCAGGGCGGATTTGTGAATTTCACATTTACAAAGGTGAGGGCTGAACTCCTTCATACTAACTGGCTCTAGCATCACTTTCCCTTTCCCTCACCCTGGGGCCCAGTGGTGCAACCCCACACTTCACTTTGAGTTCCAAAGGAAATAGATCTCAGAGCCTTTTGAGATATTCCCTGATAAGAATGAGGGGCATGGAGGTGGAGAGGAGGGAAGTGTCGACATCTTATGTTTGCTTCCCAACCCCTTCAGCCTCCCCTCTGCAGTCCAAGAAGGTCTTCAATGCCTCTTAGGGGAGACTTGGCCTTGGAGAACCCAGCCACAGGTGCCCTTTGCAAACCACCCAAAGAAGGAAGTTATATAGATCAACAGACCGATTGAAATTCCCAGTGAGCACACAGAAACACAGAAACACAAAACACAAAGACCAAAATCAAATGTCATGATGGGTTCTTTCCAATTGCCACAGGCAAGATTCAGGGACTAACCAGGCACTGGTTTTTCCAGACCATATTACAAAAGGGGTGGACCACAGAGTAGGGTGGAAAGACTATGGACATGAGGTCAGAGAGTCTTGGCTGAAATTTGACTCTGTCACTTGTTCTCTTTGTGACATGTCTGAGTTTTAGTTGAACACTTGAGAAATGGGGGAAGGGAATTAAAGATCACCTCTGCAAAGAATATTGTCCAGTAGTTGGAAAATAGATGTTCAAGAGCTAGTAGCTATGATTACAACACTCAAGTGGGTAAATGTCTTGGGGATACAACGTTGGTCATTCCATTCTTAGAGGAGAGACTTGTCCCTGCTTCTCCCAAAGTATCATTCAGATAGGCCAAGTAAAAACTGGAGAGGGGGTGCTGAGAGGTCCCTTGCAGCTGGGACTTGGCATGGGCCTCCTTCCCACCTGTTGAATGTGACCCCTGAATTTAGGGGGGTCTTGGGTAGCAGAGCTTGGAGAGGAATGAGCAGAGACATTGACATGAAACAAGCCAAGATTGACTCTCGGCGGTAACACTGATTAGCCACATGATCTTAGACTAGTGGGAGCATGTTTTCTCGTCTATAAAATGGAAATAATTATACTTCCTTAGTGGGACCCTTGGGAGAATCAGAAATGTATATGTAAATTGTCTTACACAGTGCTTGGCACATAACAATATTCGATAAAGGGCACTGACGTTTTCAACTTGGTGCCAAAGGCTTTATCCTCCTTGTGCATACTAGTTCTTCTGGAGAAGTCAGGGGTTCCTTTCAGTATCAAATAGGAAAAGCGTATTCTCTCACACCAAAAGAACATTCTGGGAAGAATGTGTGCTCCACTTCGGGGCAACTGAGGTTAAACCTACAGAGGGGTCAGGAATTCTTTTAAAGCCCCTTCAGCAAAAGAGCAGAGGGTACAGGCACAAGCATCTGTGCTTTAGTTCGGGGCTTGATTCCACCTGGACTACTGCCTATGTGAGTCACTGTCTGCAGGAGGCATCAAAGCCCAGTATCTGTGACACACAGTGGCCACTGCCTTAGGCAGGTCTGCAAGCAGGAGTTCCTTTGGCACCTTTCGATGTCTCTTTTTGCTCCTTTCCTCTGCCTCCTGATGCCCTCCCTGCCTGCCTCCCCAATGCCTTCAGATTGGATTCTGTTTGATCAAACTCCACCCAAGGGTTGAGCCCCTGCCTTTCTGGAAATCTCTGTGCCTACGGAGGTATGGGCAGGAAAGGAGTACAGAGATGGAGCTAGAAAGACCAGCAGGGCCTTCCTCCCACCTTCTGGAAGAGAAAGGAGAGCCACTATCCATGGCCCCAAGTTTATAATAGCTGCTTTGCCTGAGTCCCAGCAACCCAATTCACCTTATTCATTTCATTTCCTGGCACCAAGTCCTCAAGCAGCTGGCCTTAGCTCTACAACAAGAGGAAAGCAAAGAAGCTTATAGAAAGCAGAAGTTCCCTTCAGGAGAATTTCCACAATTTAAAAGAGAATTTGTTTAAGCTAAAATAGTGACCACAGGGGCTAAGTATACAGTTGAAAGAGAGAGGTAGGCCAGTAATTTTTTTCTCCTTGAAATAGGCAGTCTTTCTTTTTTATTTTCCCACTTTTGATGAAGATGTCATCTTCTCATGAAGTCTACCTAGGAAGAGCAATGGAGGAAAGAGATGATGGAAATGAGCTTGGGAAGTGAGGAGACACAAGGGAGGGGTAGGGAGTGCCCGTCCTCCCCAGTGGGGGTATCCACTCCTCAGCTCTGGCTGGTGGTGCCAGTGGCCGGGCTGGCATCCCTCTCTGGGGACTGTCACTGTCCTTTATGGTGGCCATCCATTCTGGATGGCTGGGTATACATTCTGAATGGTTGCTACCCTACTATGTCAGTTGTTAAATATTTTACATATCATCTTTCTCCGTTGGTCACCAGAAACCAGTGTTGTCAGATCTTCTCACTATTCAAGACAAGGCAGAAATCCAGATCTTTTTATATTTAAATGTTGGTGACACTTTTTTTTTTTTTTTGAAAACTTGAACAAAGCTGACCAAACAGAACACAGTCAAAAGCCAGATTGGTCTGTGGACGCTCTGCCCTAATAGGTGGTCCGTGTGAAATGCACTTAGGCAGGAAAGCCATCTAGTTTCTTCCACAGGAGAAATGGCCTTAGACATTCTGCCAGCCACTTTTCAACATGTTGCTACCCTCTAGACCAGTGCTTCTCAACAGCAATAGTATTCACATTGGGGGCCAGGTAAGTCTTTGATGGGGACTATCTTGTGCCTTGTGAGATATTGAATAGTATCCCTGACCTCTACTTACCAGATGCCAGTAACAACACCAAGCCCCAGACATTTGACAACCCCAAATGTCTCCAGACGTTGCCAGATGTCCCCTGGGGGAAAAAAATCACCCCTGGTCAGGAACCACTACTCTAGAGAAAAAGAGAGTCCTGGAAAATAGTTTATGTTAGTTTTGATGTCATAAATGTTGTAAACGAGAACCAAGTTGGAGAATGGTAAGTGGATGCTGGTGAGCAAGCCTGAATTAACAATTTACTAATAGGAATTTGCTGAGCACCTGCTGTGTCCTGAACATTGAGCCAGACATTATGGGAGGAAAAAAAAAAGAAATATAGTTTCAGGTTTTAAGACATGGACCATAATATATAATTTTTTCAAGTTGAAATATTGCCAGTGACAGAAATGTAAAGAAAACTCTGCCTCCCGCACTTGTCCCTTGATGTTGTTCAACCAAGACTTAAATTATCCATGCCATTTCTATGTGACACGGACAAGTGACTAGCTCTCTTTCTGAGCCTGCTTCCTCCTCTATGAGGTGGGGCCAACCACCACCTGTTTTGTTAGGCTGCCGTGAAGGTGAACCAGGCTCACATATGTGGAACGCTGAACGGGGCATTGGGCCCATGGCGGGGTTAGGAGAGGTGGGTTTCTTTTTTCATTTCTCCATTTCATTTTTTAAAGAACTGAAAACCTTCCCATGTCAGTGTCTCATTTGATTAAGGTGACAAACTGAAAGTTGTTTAAGCTCTCCAGGTGCAAGATAAATCGACCTCCCTTCTCCCACTCCCCACAACGTCCTTCCTGCTAGGGTAGTTTGTTACAGAACATCTTCCAGTAACTTTGTGTAGAGTTTATCTTTTCCAGCTCAACACTACCCCTTTCTCATCCACCTGGCTGTCAGGGCAGCTCAAGACCTCCAGCCCTAACTCAGGAATGGGACATGGGAGAAATCAGTCAGGGGGTGGGGACAGAGGGAGGGACACTGGGCCGGGCAGCATTCTGGCCGGCCAAGGTCTGGAAAGCTAATGCTGCCCACCGTCCTGGTGTTTACCCAGAGCCTTGCAGGGGTATTTGGAGCCCTCTTAACTTAGAGACTCCTGAGAACAGTTTTCACTGTTCAAATGTGAACACCTTCAGAGCATACTATTTAGAGCTTCTCCAGTATGCTGTATTATTTCATGCCCCATTTTCCCCTCTGTCTGGAATGCCCCTCCTACCCCTCAGCCCCTTTTGCATTCATGCTTTAAGATGGCTCATATATCTTCACCCTGTGAAGTCTCCCCACTGCCCCAACCCCCACCTCCATCCCAGGTAAAACTGGGAGGCTTTCTTTTGGTTTCCTGACCCTCCGTTGATTGTTCCCCAAACTCCATTAATGCACTCGTTGCAGATTTTGCTGTTTTGAAAGCCTGTCTGTGATTTACTCACAGTGCCCAGCCCTGACTTTGTACATAAGTGTATCTTTAACAAATTGTTTGATGAGGAAATGAATCGATAAAGGAATGAATCTAAATTTCCGAGACTCTTGGCCAAGGTGCCAAAAAGAAGATCGGCAGCTCCAAAGAAACAGCCTCTTTGGCTTCCCCTTGCTATATACAGAGCAAAGGTTTCTTGACATAGTCACAACAATGCTGAGCAAAAAAGGCCAGATTGATGTTGAAGACAAAATCCATACCCTGAACTTCGGTGACTATAAAACTCCCACAATGCATTTTGCTGAAATTAGGGCGAGGACCTTGGTCCTCAAGGTCGTTGGTATGCCTTCCTGGCCAGGTTGATTGGCTGGTTTGCTCTGGACCTAGTCCTTTGCTAAGGAGGATGGTTAGTTCCATTGGGGAATTAGGGCCCCTCTGATGAGATAACTGCTGAACTCTTAGATACTGGCAGTGAGGAAGGAGCCACTATGTCAGCCTCCCATCAGTTGAGTGGTGAGATGGGACTTGTGCAAGTAGTCCATTCCGATGAACACACTGAAAGAGCTGAAGTACCACAGCTAGCTGTTAGGAGTCCTTAGCCCCTTTTGGCAACGCTGATGGGTGCACAAAGGATTTTTACTTTACTCTCCAACCTGAACCCCAAATGCAAAAAAATCTGGCAGAGAATCACTGTGTGGGCATCAAAGGAGAAAGCAGATTTATAAAGCAGTTTATAATAACTGCATAATGTGTAGCATGTAATTTCCCTTGTGCTTTGGGTTAAGTGTGACATCTGCTTGAAGTTCCCAAGCCCTCCACCTCTTCCTCTGTGCCCATCTGTCTCCCATCCCCCAGAGCTGAGGTTTCAGCTCTGTTTCTTTGTGAGTAGGGCTGTCAAAGCTTAATTTGCTTGCTCTCTCTTTCCATTTGTGGTAGATCTGAGCTCTAAGAAAGAGACAAGAATCATTTGAGCTCAGTGAGAGAGGTTTACTGGGCAGAAGCAATCTAATTTCTTGTCACCGTTGTGACTAACACTGGTTAAAATTTGAGTGAAGACTCTGTGGTAAGTTTTTTACATACATTCCTTCATTTAATCTTCACATCAAACTAAGAGGTGAGTCCTGTTATAATTTTTCCCATCCTACTGAACAAACAAAAAAATAAAATTTTTGGAATGTTCACAAAGATTTGACAACTCAAACTAGGATACATGGGAATAAAAAGGTATTTTTAAATTGGTATTTAGAAAGTCTTAGCAAAGCTTTATTCTCCCAAATAGGAGATTAACTGCTCTCTTTATACCATTTTTTAAATCTTTATTTAAATTTAATTTAGTTAACATATACCATATTATTATCAGTTTCAGGGGTAGAATTTGGCAATTCATCAGTTGCATATAACACCCAGTGCTCATTACCTCAAGTGCCCTCCTTGATGCCTGTCACCCAGTTATGCCATCCCCCACCACAAGCTCCCCTCCAGCAATGGGCAGTTTGTTTCCTAGAGCTCAGCATCTTTTATAGTTTGCCTCCATCCCTCTCTGTTTTCCTCTTATTTTATTTTTCCTTCTCTTCCCCTATGTCCATGTGTTTTGTTTCTTAAGTTCCACATATGAGTGAAATCATATGGTATTTGTCTTTTTTTGATGGACTTATTTTGCTTAGCATAATACCCTCTAGTTCCACCCATGCCATTGAAGATGGCAAGATTTCACTCTTCTGATGGCTGTATAATATTCTGTTGTGTGTCTGTATATACCACATCTTCTTTATCTACTCATCTGTCGATGGATATCTGGGCTCTATCCACAGTTTGGCTATTGTGGACATTGCTGCTATAAACGTTGGATGCAGGTGCCCCTTCAGGTCACTACATTTGTATCTTTGGGGTAAGTACCTAGTAGTGCAATTGCTGGGTTGGAGGGTAGCTCTGTTTTTAACTTTTGAGGGTCCTCCATACTGTCTTCCAGAATAGCTGCACCAGGTTGCATTCCCACCAACAGTGGTTCCCTTTTCTCCACATCCTTGCTAACAGCTGTTGTTTCCTCACTTATTAATTGTAGCCATTCTGACCAATGTGAGGTGGTATCTCATTGTGGTTTTGATTTATATTTCCCTGATGCCATGTGATGCTGAATATTTTCATGTGTCTGTTGGCCATTAGGATGTCTTCTTTGAGAAAAGTCTGTTCCTGTCTTTTGTGCATTTCTTGACTTGATTTTTTGTTATTTTGGGTATTGAGTTTGTTAAGTTCTTTATAGATTTTAGATACTTGCCCCTTATCAGATATGTCATTTGCAAATACCTTCTCCCATTCTGTAGGTTGCCTTTTAGTTTTGTTAACTATTTCCTTTGCTGTGCAAACCCTTTTTTATCTTGATGAAGTCTCCATAGTTCATTTTTGCTTCTTTTTTTAAGATTTTATTTATTTATTTGACAGAGAGAGAGATCATAAGTAGGCAGAGAGGCAGGCAGAGAGCGCGGAGGAAACAGGCTCTCTGCTGAACAGGAATCCTGATACCGGCCTCGATGCCAGGACCCTGAGATCGTGACCTGAGCTGAAGGCAGAGGCTTTAACCCACTGAGCCACCCAGGCACCCTTTGCCTTTGTTTTAACGAACTGAGAAACGAACTGAAAATTTGTTTTTTCTTGTTGATGGGGACCAGGAGTTGACCAGCTGTGGCCTCCAGACCAAACTCAGGCTGCCACCAAAAAATGTACAGTCTGCAGCCTGAGAATGACTTATATTTTTAAATGGCTGGTGAGGGGTGGCAAATATTGTGTGGTACATGGAAATCACATGAAATTCAAATTTCAATGTCCATAAATGAAGCTTCCTGGAACGTGGCCACACTTGCTTGTGTACGTGTTGGTCTGCGGCTGCTTCTGTGCTACAGTGGCAGAACGGAGTGTCAGCGACACAGAGGCAGGAAGCCTAAAATATTTACCATCTGGCTCTTCACAGAAACAAACTTGCCAACCCCTTTTATAGAATAAACTCCAGCCCTACTACCATTCAAATTATGCCAAATTCTGAACTTCTGAGTTGAACAAGAAACTTTGCTCTAGTTTAAATAAAAGACGATTTCAGGGTGTCTGACTAGCTCAGTCCGTGGAGTGTGTGACTCTTGATCCAGGGTTGTGAGTTCGAGCCCCGCATTGGGTATAGAGATTACTTAAAAAGAAGAAGACAGGGGTGCCTGGGTGGCTCAGTTGGTTAAGTGACTGCCTTCAGCTCAGGTCATGATCCCGGAGACCCAGGATCGAGTCCCACATCAGGCTCCCTGCTCGGTGGTGAGCCTGCTTCTCCCTCTCTCAGTCCTCCTGCTTGTGTTCCCTCTCTGGCTTCTCTCTGTCAAATAAATAAAATCTTAAAAAAAAAAAAATAAAAATAAATAAATAAATAAATAAATAAAATCTTTTAAAAAGAAAAAAAAAAGAAAAAGAAAAAGACAATTTTATTTCTATTTCTATTCCAAAACTCTACAGAAAAAGTGGGCACAATTGTCTAGATCAGACTCATTTGGTATCGATAGCCTAAATTATATAAGATTTGGAATCTCAAGGAAACTAAACATCTGTGCTTTTGTTTATATCAGTTCACCTAACAAATGCTCTTCCTTTATCCTAACCATGGACATAAAAGTGCAGGCCGAGGAAACATTTGGCTAATAGAAGAAAACCTGCACATGGGCTCTGGACTCTGTCCTGTTGTATCATTAAGGTGAACTCACAGTGGGGCGCCTGGGTGGCTCAGTCGGTGAGCCGTCTGCCTTCAGCTCAGGTCATGATCCCGAAGTCCTGGGATGGAGCCCCACATCAGGCTCCCTTCTCAGTGGGGAGTCTGCTTCTCCCTCTCCCTCTGCCACGCTCCCTGCTCATTCTCTCCCCTCTCCTTCTCAGATAAATAAATACAAAAATTCTTGAAAAAGGTGAACTCACAGTGAATGTGAGCACTCTGCCATCTGCTTTGGAAGGCTTCACTTTTGGCATTTGCCTTATACAATACCAGTTCTTGGGGAGCAAGAACAGCCCTTCCTCTCAGGGCTGGCTTCGTGAACACGTGACTTGAGCAGTCAGCTGAGCCCATGATTGGTTTAAGCTTTGCTGTCACCTCTTGAAATTCTTCAATGATTTTTAAGCGAGAAATCCTATGTTTTGGTGTTACAGCAGACCCCACAAATTTTGTAACTGGTCTTATTTCTGATAGATGGTTAAATATGGACAACTGCATTTCAGGGAATGGAAAAGAAAGTTCTTGCACAACAAATTTTTGTGGGGTGGGGAGGAAAATGTAAGGCAGGATCCTATAGACCAGATTTTGCTTTGTTTCACCTACAAACAATGTGACTTACAGGTAGATGCTTAACTCCTCTGAGCCCAGCTACAAAATGGGCTGATAATATTTATTCTGTCTCAGGGGGCTGTTGTGAGGCTCAAAGGAGGCGATGTAGGTGACAGCAGGCACTTAGTAAGCCATGAAGCCTTTGTAGAAATACAAAGCCTTTCCTCACGTGAGGATAGATCAAGGAGATGCCACAGGAAGGGGAAGATTCCAGGAAGTCCCCTATGGAACTCAGAGCTGGCTTTATCATTGCTCTCCTGCTGTCATTAAACCAATTTCACATTGCAACCCAGGCAATCTCAAAAAAAAAAAAAACAAAGTCTTCCTCAGGTCACTTTCCTGCTTAAATCCCATCAGTCGATAGTCTTTGCTCTTAGGATAGGGCAGGGTTTTGTTATCAGTGACTTTGGGCCCTGAAGTACAGGTCTCTTATATGCTAAAAAGGACCCCAAATAAAGAATAACCGGAATAAATGGTTTGTGAAAGCGATGGAAGAAGGGCCTGGCTCACAGATGTTCTCTCCAAAACAAATGGATGAGCAAGCACATTGTTCACCTTGCCTTTGAGACCCAAGATTGAGCATCCTGAAGGAAGGAGCCAGGTCTGATTCTTCTTCCAGGATCTAGAGCAATGCCTAGTCTGGAGAGGATATGAGAGAAGTTAAATTCTAGATGTGGAGACAAGAAGCTTGGGGTTATATCATTCCCTGCCACCTATTAGGGCTGGGACCTTGGGCAAGTCAATGAGCCTCTATTTCTTCTAAGAGTTGCTGTGAGGATTAAATAAGGCTTGGCAGAGGTAAGAAGCCAGGATGTGGTAGGTGCTATTCAACGAAGTATAGGATCTAGAGTCGAGTGTACCATTTGCAGTTACCTTACTAAAACAGTTGGTACTTTTAGAACCTTATATTATGTAGGGAATCATCATTTCATCTATAAATAATACACAAATGGACTGAATATAGTCAAGATTATCATCATTAAATTTCTTTATGACTAGACCCAGAACTTCTAAAGGTAATTCAGATTCTGATTTTTGTTGCTCTACCATTTTTTTCACCTCTTACTTGTGGATAGTTTTCTTTCTTTTTTAAAAATTTTATTGATTTATTTGATAGAGAGAGAATGAGAGAGAGAGCATGAAGTGGGGAAGGGTCAGAGGAAGAAGCAGACTCCCTGCAGAGCAGGGAGCCCAATGTGGGACTCAATACTGGGACTCTGGGATCATGACCTGAGCCAAAGGCAGATGCTTAACCCAATGAGACACCCAGGCACCCTTGTGGATCATTTTCTAATGAATGTTTACAAAGAAGAATGAAGTTGCCTACTTTAAAAAACCCTGAAACCTCCTTTTTCAACTTACCCTTCCATATCTCAATTCAATTCCTTTTAATGTTTCACACCCTTAGTCTCTCAGAAGGTTGTAGGGCTGTTTTGTAATGCTTTGTTTGTTCTGTTTTTCCAAAAGGACAATCCTTTGGGGTCCTCTTTTAGAGAATACCCAGCAATCTCAGAGTAAACCATTTCTTTTCAGTATCCCTCATGGTGGCCCCATCTAACCATACTGGAGAAATGAATCCTTTAATCAATTTAAAGCAATTGATACTCTCCCCAGGAAAATGCATGAAATATTTTGCACGCACCGCTTTTTTCCAGAGAGTTCATGAACCCCATGAAGTCTACCCATGGTAACCTTAAAGATGAGTGGTCTCAGGGTACCTCAGTGGCTCAGTCAGTAAAGCAACAGACTCTTGGTTTCAACTGAGGTTGTATCAGGCTCTGAGCTTAACATGGGGTCTGCTTGGGACTCTCTCTCCCTCTACCCCTCCCCTTTGCTCTCTCTCTCTCAAATAAATAAATCAATCTTTAAATGCTGAAGTTCTTCCTGTTTAAAAAAAAAAGATGAGTGGTCTCCACTTGAATCTCTACCCTAAGATATTCATTACTAGTAAAAGCTTAATATATACCCCTTCAACCTCTCCACCTTCCAGATGTATATGCACTTCAACAGGAAGAAACTTGGTCTACCTGAGGGGACTTTGGACTGGTGGAATTTGAAGTTCAGGCTCTAGCAACAAGTATGCAGTAGAGAAATTGGGGATCAGGAGTAAGCTGTTACTTATTATTTATTTATTGTGCGGTATATTTACTTTTTTGAAGTTTTCAAACACAATTATGGTTCTATTACCAACACACCCCCAAGTCCCCATATCAGGGATTGAATAGCTGGAATCTTGCCTGAACAAAGTTAGTAAACCAGGATCATAAATGTAAAAAACAGATTGCCTAAAGGTTAACGCACTGCTGTTTTACAGGATGAAAACTCATATTACATCAATGAAGTGAGAGCCTATTTGACAGTCACAAATCCAGGTAAGCCATTAGAGAAGGCCACTCCACCAGCAGTGATGCCATGCCTCGGGTTAGCTCATTTTTCAGCCCATTGAATTTGCTCCTCTTTGATGCTCCTTTGGAGAAGCAGAATGAGAGAGTAACCAGGAGAAGGCCCTGCCTGGGCTACATTATGTCAAAGATCATTATCAGCAGTGACTCTGGAACAGATTTGCTAGTGATAGTGCAGTTTCTTCTGTACTCTTGGAATCATGCATCCATTCTACAAAAATGTGGTTAGTGCCAGCGAGGTGTCAAGCCCTATAAGAGGCAGTAGAAATCCATATTAGCCAAACATTCGGTCCCTCCTGTCATGGAGCTTACATTCTAGAAGTGGGGAGAGGACCACAAACAAGCACATTAAATTATAATAGTTAAGTAGTGTTAAGTTCTGTGAGCAAACAAACACAAGGGGGGGCTGAGTGGAGAGGACTGGAAAGGTATTTTTAGGTTGGCCCTTTGGGAAGCTCTCAGGGGAGGAAGAAGGCCTCTCTGAAGAGGTGAGGCTTGAGCAGAGAGATATCCCCATTTGGGGGCACCTGAGCCTGGGGAAGGTTTTTTCAGGTGGCAGGTACACACAGATACACAAGTCCTCAGAAGCCAATATGTGCATGCGTTCAGGGAGCAGCGAGTGTCACTTGTGCCCTGAGAGAGCGAGCAGAGCAGCAGGGGAGGTCTGAGAACGTCCAGGCCAGAGCATTTAGGGCTTCCGGGTAAGACAAGGTGAGGACTTTGGTTTTGAGTTTTAAGTGTGAAAAGGATACCAATGGGGGGTTTGATGTAGGGAAATGGCATATCAGATTGACATTGATAAAGATTCAGTTTGGTTGCTATATAGAGAATGGCCCACAATGGAGCCAGTACAGAGAATTCCTGTAAGCTTCCGGCCTAGGAAAGTAATGCTCCTGGTCCAGTGAGGGGAATTTCTCAGAGCGCTCAAATGTTTCTCTGGAAAGCCCAGACTTTGATAACAAACCATTGCTGGGCACCTCCTCTGTGCCAGGTCCTGGATGAAGAGTTTTCATGTATGTTCTCTCCTTTTTAAAATTCTATTTTTTGACTGGCTTAAGCTTATCTTATTAAGGAACCTACACATAAGAAACTTGCCAAGAAATGAAAATGGGGAGAAACGTCTATTTAAAATATGACCTATATGTTATTGATATTGTTCAAGAGGATACTGTCCATGATTATTGGTTAAAAGTAAGGTGTCATCGTTGACGACTCATTTCATATATAGTACCTCACTCAGGTGCACTCATAGCAGTGGGGAATAAATATTGTGAATGCTGACATAAATTAGCATGTCAGTGGTGGCAGTAGTGGCATTAGGAACAGTAGCTAATTACATTACAGTGGTAATGACCCCTATAATGTTAGTGGGAGGGATCGAAGTAGACAGCCCTGGGATATAGCACATGATATAGTGGTATACACGGATAATTCAGTGCATCATGTAGGGCATGTGCATGTACGTATATTAGAGACTACAGGAAATAGTACAGTGATGGGCAGAGACACAGTAGTGTAGTGATGGAGGTAGCAGGCTCTAGAGTGAGACCACTTGAGTCCCCACTTACTAGCTGTAGGCTCTTAGGCAAACATTTTCAATTTTCAGATTCTCCATTTCCTCATCTGTAAAATGGAAACAGCAGAACCAATCTCAAAATATTATGTGAGAATTAAACAGGACAGGGGCGCTTGTATGGTTCAGTCGGTTAAGTGTCTGCCTTCAGCTCAGCTCATGATCCCAGGGTCCCGGAATTGAGCCAAGGAGTCTGCTTCTCCCTCCGACCCTCCCCATTATTGTGCTCTAGCTTTCTCTCACTCTCTTTCTCTCAAATAAAATAAAATAAAGAAAGAATGAAACAGGACAGTGCCTGCAGAATATTTGTGTGGTCCCTGGCACACAGCAAACAGACCCTTAATGTGGAAGGCCACGTTAGACACAGGCAAACACACCCACAAAGGCAGGAAATGGAGGGAGTCTTTCAAGCTCCCTCATTAACAGCCCATGGGTATTCTTTCAGGGACAACTTTGGTGAATTCACAAAGGTCCATAATCTGGTCCTCAATCACGGGAACTGTCAGTCAGCAACCCCTACATCTCTTCAAGGAGACATTTAAACCAAGGTCATAAAACTGATGTATAAGATCAAAATGCAAACGTGTGCATTTATTGTGCAACTGTTTCTTATGGTAACTGCCAAGGGGACTAGAGTTGGGTCCTCTGGCCAGTGAACTTTCTCCCATTCAAGAAGCCAGAGTATATCAGAAGGGTATAAGGTCAATGTAAAATTAGAATAAATGGAGTTAATTATATGATTAAAATATTTAACCCATTTTCCTTGAAGCATATGCTTCCTTGAAAAGGGTGCACCTATCATAAAACAGCGCCAGTCCTTGAGCAGGTCTTTCTCTCCCCAACAGCACTCAGGTGGACAGAGATGGGCCTCTCCCCTCTCTGTGTCCCTATGGATAGAAGTAACAACCCCTCCTAATGACGGGATCAGCCTGTCCTTTTGCTCTATTAATACAGTCTGGTAACATGCAGATGCTCCACTTGGTGACTGCGCATGTCTACTCTGAATCACTGAGGGTTCATGTGATTGTCACAGAGAGCAATCTTACTTCTCTTTTTTCTGAGATTTTTGTTGGCACTTCTCTGTAGTCCCCAAGCACTGACAGTAGTCCCCACCAACTCTGCTCCCAACGATTTAAGACAACTGAAGAAAAAGTTCCTCAAAGTTCTTATTCCAATGTTATCACATTCTAATTTATGTGGGTATACTCCCATATACTACATAATACCAGACAAAAAGTCCCCAAAGAGCACCAGAGTGGGTCTTCATGAAAAGAAGGCAGAACCCCTGAGAGCCACGTCTCAACAAAGGCCATTTAACTGCATGTGAGCCACCTGGTAACAGCTGATACTCAATGGATGTATGCCAACAAGTGTCTATATTTCATCCCTGTATTTTCAGAGAAAATTTACCAAGGAATGAAAAGTTCTGTGGTGATGTTTGAGACTGTGGTTGGGCATTCCTTCAAATGTGTGAGTGAACAGAGCATCCAGCTCTCAACCCTCTTTCAACTGAAAACAATGAATGTCCAATATCAAGCCTTTGATTTTGAAGATGACCACTTTGGAAATGGTAAGTCAAGTCTTCATCATGTCACAAAAACTCAGAGACCCATGGGTAATGTCAAGTTGTTTTGTGTGTGTGCAACTGTCAAAAGGGACAAGAAGCACATGAGCTTCCTACAACAGTATGGTTCCACGAAGCTCTTAGAGCCAAGTTTCTCTGGCTGACTCTCCCTCAGTGCCATTCTTTTGAGTCAATGCCAGTCTCAAAATCGGACACTAACCCATTCATGTCCACTGTCTCACAGCAGGATACATTCTTCTTGTATGACATATTCTAACTCCTCAGGTATATTTGGGAACTTTAAAGATCCTAAATAGTAATAATATCTAAAATTCAAGATTTCAGAATAGATTTTTTTTTCCACTTGCAGAAGGAAAAAAAAAAGTTGCAGTAATTCAAGATAGAAATATACTCTGTTGGGCCCCCTCTTCTCAATTATGAGCTCAATTCCCCTGGTTAGAGCTTCCTTATAGTTGGTGTTAATTTCTATGCAACTTCTGCTTTGAGTTCTAACCACCACAGAGGAAAGCATGTCCTAGGCAGAAAGCCAGGGACAGACCAGGGTGACTTTCTGAAAAAAACCCTTTTTTTCCCTTCTGGGAAAATGGGTTATAAAGATTCCTACATAGGTCCAGGAATTGAATTTCAGTTTCTAAAACATTCTTCTCATAATAACTAAGAACATTAAGAGTACCTCTCAATTTTCACAAATAGACTTAGAAGTTTAGCTGTAAATTAAATTTCTATAATATGAATCCAACTTCTCTTTGAGTTCCATTATAAAGTTGAAGCTGTGCCTACAAAAACCTTCTGATACACTTGCTGGGATACATTGAACAAAGGAAGGATTAAAGTGTTGCTAGCCTCAGATCCCCTATTTCTGTAGATTTTGTCTGGAGTTTTCAAATCTCTGCCTCCATTCTGGACCTTTACCACAGTGCTAAGATAAAAAGACTAAAATTTCTTAGTGGGTGTGGCCCCCACTTTGTCATCTTACCTCAAAACTTCCAATTTGGGGAAACTTAAAAATTCATGATGAAGGTTTGAAAAACCTCTGTAATTCATCATGTGATCTTAAAAATATAAGGTATACACTTGGTCTTTCTCCCCCTCCGAACCTCTGTGAAACAGGAAGTGAGCAGGTGGGACATCTTGTAGTGGCAGAGGTGTGAAATAAAACCTTTCAGCAACATACACCTGGCCTCACTTAGCCATGCCCACAGGGAGAAATTTTAGAAAATTTATCTTTTCATTTTCCCCCCTGCCCTTCCTCCTCCTTTTGTATAATTTTCAACCTCCCACATTCTCAACCCATTTTAGAGAGTTAGAGTCCCAGAGCCTATAAAAGGTTTCCCTAGTACCTGAAGCCCCAGGCTGTCTACCAGCAACCTTTAAGAAGCAGAATCTGGATAGAAAACTTTGGCCATGCAATCTGGCACAGGTCTCTGTTGCCAGTGTTCAGAAAACATGGCCGCAGAACTTCCCTGGGCTTACAGTTCTGATCCTGTCTCTGTAGACCAAACTGACGTGCCCCAAAGTTGGATCTACCTCCCAGCTGCAGCGGAATCACCTGGGCACCACCTCCAAAGCACTAACTCATAATTTCCTGGGTGTGGGGTCAGGGTATCTCAGTTTAAGATAGCCCTTAGGTGATCCCAAGCACTACACGCTTCGGATCATCATCGCATTGACTTTCCCTCCTCATTTTCACCTACACGTGTCTGAGGCAGCAGGTGGGAAGCCCAGCAACTCCACCTCTATCCCTGGGTTTCCTTCTGGGCAGGGCTGAGGCAAGCAGAGCCAGTATCACTTCCCAGCACTGGGGCCAGCCTGTAACACCTGTTACTCTGACTTCACTTGCAGCGGATGAATGCTTCACTGACAGAAACAGGAGAGAAAATCCTGTGGCCGTGGGCCTGAGTATCGCAGTACTGCTTGTCGTTTTGCTAACAGCATGTCTGGTGGCCAACAAGAGGCCCAGTAGAGGATATGAACGCATATAAAGCCCACCTTCTTCAAAATGTGCAAGATTAAGGCCTTGGGAATTCTGGCTTCATATTCAGCTGAAGTGAAGGGATCAATTTTTCTAGCTGCCTATCCCACCCTCCCAATCTGATTAGGAAACTTGCTTTTCCACCGCGGGGCCACTGGAAGGGTACCTAAAAGGTAGCCCCCATCCACTTTCTCCTGTTGGTACGGGGAGGCTGGGCCATATGGGCTTGAATTCTGCCCTCCACACCTGATAATACAGGGCTGGCTTCGAGAAGTAGGGACAAGAGGCAGGGATATGAGGAAGGTGCTTGGGGGAAGGAGAAAGCAAATACCTAAAGGGAGGATTATAAGAAAGCCATTTTCAAACGGCACTGATTTTTCTTATGCATTTTTAAGGGTCCTAGTATCCAGTTTTTTTAAAACTTAAGTTATAAAAAACCAATCCATTTTCAAATAGGTTCTAAAGTGACTTTAAACTCCTGGATTTTGCCCAATTCCTGATTTACTTGAATTACAGAATGGTGTTAGTAGACTATTATTTTTAAAAAGATATTACATGCTATTATAATGTATTGCTAGTAAAAAAAAATAATAAAACTAGATAACTTCCCAACATTTCATTTTCTTTTTTTTTTTAATGTATAGCACACACCACAGATCTTGGCAAACAAAAGAGGCTCCATAAATGTTAGTTGTCGAATTTCTTCACTTTCATTTGTTGTCTGTCTCCACATTGTTTTTTTCTGCTTTGTCTCTGTTTTTCTTTGATCCTTAGTCTATCCTTGTAAATTTGTTAATTTGGGCCATTGTGGGGAGGAGATGTAGGCAAAACATCAAAACAATCAGGAATTATACATAAAACAGGTAGATCTACTCCAGATTATTACCCACTGTGCTCTTAAACGAACATTTCCAAAAGAAAAAAAAAAGAATTCATAAACCAGGAGATTCCTGATTGGGAGAGATTGATATGTGAAGGAAAAATTCTATCAAATATGGCTTGGAATGTTATTTCTGGTTTTCTATTACATTGTTTAAGAAGGAGAATTGAGGAGGCACCTGGGTTGCTCAGTCGGTTGAGCCTGTGACTCTAGATCTGTGTCTAGATCTCAGGATCCTGAGTTCAAGCCTGGCCTTGTGCTCCCTGGTCCCTGCAGAGCCTACATTAAAAAAAAAAAAAAAAGTAAATAGAGAATTGAGTTTTTTATTTCGGAGAAAAGGGAAAGTAATGAGCTTCTGGATGTTTTTAATTGCTTTTACTAACAAAAGTGTTCTTTTTCTATATTTGCCAGAGGTGCCAATCATTGTTTTTAACAGGAAGTTTATGAACCTTGGCAACAGCTCTATAGCCGCTGCTTATCTAGAGCATGTTCCGCCTTTCCCTGGAAGGATTTTAGCTCTCTCCATTTTCTCAGAAGTGAAGGGGTAGGGAGGTTCAAGAGCCCCTAAGACGTTTGTGAGTGTTAGGACATTCCCGTTTGCTGCTTAGAACAGGAGATGTTGAGGAAAATCTGGGCTGTGAGAAGACCCGGCGTTACCCAGAGTAACACAATTTTACCAGTGAGGGCTTGCTTTTGGAGAGATGCCCTCTCCCTTCAACTCCAGCAAGCCCTCCAGCAGGGATCAACAAATACCCCCGCTCCCCACTCCCCGCTCCCCACTCTCGTTTCCAGCTCAGGCTGGGGTGTCCTCAGGAGCTTCCACCGTGTCACTGAGCAGCCTGTAGAATGACTAAGGGAAAATTACTCTTCTGGCGGGTGGAAATTTCCATGGGAAAAGAAGTGGAGTTAGAATCAAGAAGAGGGGGATAAGATAGTACACCTAAGTTCAATTTTCCTTTCTACCATCTTCAGTGAGTTCTTTGGAGCAAGGGCTGCTGCTTAGAGTCCTATTATCTATGAATTAACATTCTGGTAAGAAAAAAAAAAAGAGCAAAGGTTTCGTTTGGAAGACTAGTAAATAAAGCCAGATGCTTTCCTGCCCCGCAGTTCTGCCCAGTTTCTGTAGTGACTTCCGGAGAGGGTCCCGGATTGCTACTGCGACAAGCTGCTGGTGGGGAAGTGGCCTCCTCCGCCCCTGGGATCCTCTGGTGCTGCTTCTGAGTCCTACCGTCGGGGCTGCAGTTCCAGGGGTCCCAGGCTTACTGCACAGCGCTGCTGGTTGCTCTCTGGGCTCACCCCTCCCCATCCCTGGAAGCCCGGTGGGGCCCTCTGCGAGCCTTTCGGCCGGCAGTGCTTGCCCCTTACCTTTAGCGCACCTGCTGCTTGCCGGCCCCACGGGTTTCAACTCCATTTTTCTCTTCTGCTGAGGGTAGAGCATCCTAAATTCACCCCTCCCTCTACAACCCACCTAGCAATAATAGAAAGCTTCAGGAACGCCTACCTGGAGATAACCTATCCATTGTTAATTTTGATATGTTTCCCTGGCGTGAATATTGTTTTACAGACTGGAGCATACAGAGTACACAATTTGGAATCCTTTGTTACCCCTGCATCATAACCATTTCTCTATGCTATTAAAGGTGCAGAGGGTCATCATTACGGCTGCTATGAATGCACTATCAACAATGTATAATAATTTACTTAATTACTGTGTTGTTGAGAATTTTTATTGTTTTTAGGTTTTCACGAATATGTGGTGATTAAAGAATTACACATGAATTACAAAACAGACAAGATATTGATTAACAAACATGTATAGATGTGTGCCTGAATTTTGCTTTTGCCCCATAAACTGTTTAAAGTGGTTATAATTTATTCTGCAGTACTGATTCTTAATTTTTAAGGAAAAAAAATGGGAACAAAAATACATATAGATGGTTTAATGATTTCTTTTAAATATTACAGAAATATATGAAATGAAAAAGTAGAGTTAAAATCGTGACTAGAATTTTCCTTCCTCATTATCTAATAGATGGGGGAGAGTTTTCCTTCCTCATTATCTAATAGATGATGGTAAAATCACCAGTAGCAGTTGAGATAACAACCTAATGCAATAAACTTTTTAAACTGACAAGCAAAAAAAGAAACAAGCTCAGAAGAACAGTTAAGAGGACAGCAGAGCTGGAGTCTGGGCACCTGCTTCCCCCAACACACTCACCAGGAAGCCATATGATGAGAGAAAAATTGGAGAGAAAAAGATTGGTTATTTTATCTCTTCTCATCTAGGAGTAGTGAAAGGCTACGGGGAAGACGAGGCAGAGTAAGCACAAAGACTGATGAAGGTGAACTGAGGAGCTAAACCCAAATCACTGGATACCCCCAGGCTGTACTTAAGTCCCAACATACAGAAAAGAAGATAGAATTCAAATAGATAGCTCAATGGAAAACATTAACTGATCTTAGACATAGTGGGAAGAAAGGCCCTAATTTACCCAAATGATATTAAAGGAGATGCAATGTCTTGGATGAGACGCTCAAATATGAGCAAGATGAGGGTTGTGCCTGGCTGGCTCAGTCAGTGGAGCATGCAACTCTTGATATGGGATTTGTAAGTTCGAGTCCCACGTTGGTTGTAGAGATTACTTAAAAATAAAAAATCTTAAAAAAGGCCAGATGAAAACAAGCTCTATGAAAACAAGCAGTGTGCAAAATTACTGCAGCAAAATAACATAATAATATTAGATCAAAATATGGCTATAGAGTTTTGGTTTTGCAAGATGAAAGATGTTCTGAAAATGGATAGTGGTGATGGTTGCACAAAAATGTGAATGTACTTAATGCCACCGAAGTGTACATTTGAAAATAGTGTACATTTAAAATGGTAAATTCTATGCTTTGTGTCTTTTACCTCAATTAAAGGATGGGGAGTTAGAAAGGAATGTAGATGACAAAATACAAAGAAAGCATAACTTAAGGAACAGAGAGAAATCCCCGACAATTGGTTTTTGCTGAGAATCACTTAATAAGCATGTGAATTCCATATAACCAGAGCTCATGGATGAAATGTTATCATGTAAGAGTGTGGTGAATGGGAGATTTCTCTCCTACAAGTGAACAGATTGGGTATCTGCCCAGTGCAGAGTCTGCTCAAGATTCTCTCTCCCTCTCTCTCCTCCTCTGCCCGTCCCACCACTCGTACTCTCTCTCTCTAAAAAAATTAATAAAATCTTCAAAATGTATTGTTAAATGAAGAAAGCATAATGTACAATAATAGAAAAGGAGAAGGGTGCCTGGGTGGCACAGTCGTTAAACATCTGCCTTCAGTTCGGGTCATGATTCTTGGGATCTAGCCCCACGGTGGACTTCCTGCTTGGAGGGAAGCCTGCTTCTCCCTCTCCCTCTGCCCCTGCTTGTGTTCCCTCCCTCGCTGTCTCTTTATCAAATGAGTAAATAGAATCTTAAAAAAAAAAAGAGAGAGAAAAGGAAGAAAAAATATACTTTCATACTTTCATTTTTGCTTGTATCTGAAAGATTAGAAATATATATAAAAAGCCAAACAGTGGGGCGCCTGGGTGGCTCAGTTGGTTGGGCGACTGCCTTCAGCTCAGGTCATGATCCCGGAGACCCGGGATCGAGTCCCACATCGGGCTCCCTGCTCGGCGGGAGGCCTGCTTCTCCCTCTCTCACTCCCCTTGCTTGTGTTCCCTCTCTGGCTGTGTTTCTCTCTGTCAAATAAATAAATAAAATCTTAAAAAAAAAAAAAAAAAAGCCAAACAGTGGGGCGCTTGGGTGGCTCAGTTGGTTAAGTGACTGCCTTCGGCTCAGGTCATGATCCCGCAGACCCTAGATCGAGCCTCACATGGGGCTCCCTGCTCGGCGGGAAGCCTGCTTTCTTCCTCTCTCACTCCCCCTGCTTGTGTTCCCTCTCTCTGTGTTTCTCTCTGTCAAATAAATAAATAAAATCTTAAAAAAAAAAAAAAAGCCAAATGGTTATGACAGGGGAACTGAGATGGGAAAGGGTGAAAGTAGAACTACATTTTGTAGTATTTTGACTTTGAATTGTGAATGTGTTATATATTTGAAACAAATTTTTTAATCATAGGAATGACAATTATCAAATAGAATTGAAATAATGTAAACCCAAAAAATAATTTAAAAAATAATATAGCTGTTCAAAGTTTGAGTTCAGAAGAACATAGAAGGGACTCACTTTTGCTCATCTTTCAAAACATTATCAATAGATAATGCCCAAATTGGAAACACAGAGTTTAGAAAACATATAAAGTCTGTCATTTACTTCATAGCCCTCTTAATTTCATTTCATAATCCTTTAGTGTGTATTTATAATCTCTTTTTTGAACCTTAAAGGGATATTTTATGAAACAATGCTTCCTGAGACAAAGATACATTTATCTGAAGTTCGGTAACCATTCCAGTTTTGTTTTAGCTTTTTTTCTTCTATGAAATCAAGTTAAGTGAAAATCAGCAATTTTGGTAAAATAGCACTTGCATGATCCTATATTAATACAAGTACTTATACTTATTTTTCTACCCATCTGTCCTTGTAGTTGTAAAGAAAGATGCCTGAAGTTATATTGGTTCATGTTTTAGCAAGGATGATTTCTGGGTGGGTGGTTTTCAGGTGATTGGTAAAGGGGATGGCCCAAAATGTACCACAATAGCATATTGATTATTTTGAATTGAAGCTATTTGGGAAACAAGGACACTCATAGATCCTCCTCTGTCACCCTGAAAGCAGGAAATAAATGTCCGATGTGAAAGCTATGCTCCCTGTACCAAGAAGTAAAAAGATATCCTTATCACCCTAGAAAGGAACTTGAAAGCCAAGAAAGCTGTAGAAACAAACCCTGTTACTTTTTACTAATCTACCATCTCAGCCCAAATTCCACTTAGAATTCCTTGCTCATTGAACCTCCCACACATCTGTTTTCTTTATTCCATCAGTTCCTCGCAAATGTATTATCTCTTTGTCTAAAATGTATCAAAATTGCCCTTCTTGGTCATTTCTTTGGGTGTCCATTTAATTATTGGCCCTCTACCCACACATAATAAAATTTAGGGTTTTTTCCTCCTATTAATCTGTAGTTCTTAAACCCATTGGAAGAATCTTGGAGGAAAGAAGGAATTTCTTCCTCTCCTATAGTTTTTACTTTTTTGTGAGCTTTTGTAAATCATCTCATTTACTTATAATGAGAACATACCATTTAAAAAATAGAATGATGTTTCTTTAAGCATACAGTATGCATACACACCCTCACATATGTCCAGAGGAAACAAATGCCTTCACGGTTTGCAGTGATGCATTCAAGTGGAAGGACTGCGGTGAGTAGACAGTTATTTTCTTTGTATACTTTTCTGCATTTTGTAAACATTTGAGCAATGTGACATTAAATAGTATAAAGCTATATGGAGAGTAAAAGTTGCTGCCAGGGCACCTGGTTAGCTCAGTCCATTAAGTGTCTGCCTTTAGCTCAGGTCATGATCCCCAGGTCCTGGGATCAAATCCTGCATCAGACTCCCTGCTTAGTGGGGAATCTGCTTCTTCCTCTCCCTCTGCTCCTTGCCCCTGCTCATGCTCTCTCTCTCTCTCTCTCTCTCTCTCTCTCTCTCTCTCTCTCTCTCAAATACATAAATAAAATCTTAAAAAAAAATAAGATTTTATTTATGTATTTGATAGAGAGTGAGCACACAAGAGCGGGGATGGTTGGAGGTGCAAAGGGAGAGAGAGAAGCAGAGTCACCACTGAATGGGGAGCCAGATGTGGGGCTCAATCTCAGGACCTGAGCCAAAGACAGACTCTTAACCACTTGAGCCACCCAGGCACACCTAAATAAAATCTTCTATTAAAAAAAAAAGAAAGGTTGCTCTCTACTGCCATCCCACCCCTTCACCAGCATCTTGCCTATCTTTCACTTCAGGCACACATGCACATTTGTTTGTGTTCATGAAACCCTCTGCAGATCTTAGGGGACCTCTCTGTCGGCACCCTGAGACCTACCGCATTCTTTGTAGTGGCTACATTTTATTCTATTGTGTGGATATGCCATTTTAAATTTTGGATGGATATCTAGATTGTCCACTTCGTTTTTATAAAATGAGATTATTGTAACATGTCTTTGTGTATTCACATGAATATATTGTTAGTATATGGTCTTAGTGGTGGAATTATTTTAGGGTATGTGTTCTACATTTTGTTTTGTATTTTTGTCTTTGTTTCCAAATCATTTTATTTTTTTTTCTTTTTTCCATAACCCTGCAACTCCATCTCTCCCCTCCAATAATTCATATCAAATTAACTTCTTAATTTGTCAATATTCTTTTTTATCTAAGAAATACACGGGTGCCTGGGTGGCTCAGTCAGTTAAGCATCCAACTGCTGATTTTGGCTTAGGTCATAATCTCAAGGTCCTGGGTTAGAGCCCTGTGTGGGGATTTGCACTCAGAGGGAAGTCTGCTTGAGATTCTCTCTCCCTCAGCACTTCCCCTATCTCATGTGTGCGTGCTCTTTCTCTCTCTAAAATAAATCAATAAATCTTTAATTATATATATGTAACAAAATTGTGCACTCTAAAAGGGCTTATCACGAAAAGCAACATTTCCCTGTCCTTCCTCTAAGAGACAAAGTGCTTTTAACTAATTTTAATAATTCCTTATCGTAACTATCTCAGTAATTCTTTTTAAAAATGTTAAAAATCTTTCTTATTTCTTAATTTATTAGCTTTAAACTACTTACTACGGCAGATAAGGATTTCATACCCTTACACCATTCCTTTTATAGTTATATCACTGTTTTTTGCTAAATAAATAAGATATAATTATTATAATTATATAAATATTTTACACTGCCATGTCAAAAGTGTAGGACAAGAATAGTTCCTGTCTTGTACAGATTTATTGTTTCCTGGAGTCTCTATCATTTGCTCTCCCCTGGTCCCTTCTGAATCTTTTTTCTCTGACTTCAGGTGAGAATTGATCCTTGGTTCATTTTGATATGGGTTCATGCAAGGATCTCATAGATATACTCTTATCTGTCCCTTTCTTTTTCTTATAAGATATTATTTAAATATTTTAAATTTTGATTAAGATTTTTCTTTGCATGTGGTTTACAATTAAGATGATATGAAGTTTTACCTTATAAATCCTTGCCCTCACCTTGTTCTTCCATGCTATTCTTCCCTTAGCCACCCATAGGTAATGAATTTTATTAGTTTATCATGCTTTCTTATCCTTCCAGGTTTTCTTTAAGTAAATGCATGCAAACATATATTCATTTCTTCTTTATTTACACAAAACATTGTAGTAATATATTCATTTTTCTATGTATTGTTTTTTCCCCCTTAACATATACTGGAGATTCTTTTCTTCTTTGTATTCGAGTTGACAGCACAGTGTTGCAGTAGTTTCGGGTGTATGACATGGTGATTCAACTTCTCTGTAGGTTACGCTGTGCTCCCCACAAGCGTAGGTACTGTCTGTCACCATACATGCTAATTACAGTATCATTGGCTCCACTCCCTGTGCTGTGCCTTTCATTCCTGGGGCTCATTCACACCATCACTGAAGCCCGTGTCTCCCACTCCCTTTCACCTACTTTGCCCATCCCCTCAGCCTTCTTCCCTCTGGCAACCATCAGTTTGTTCTCTGTATTTATAGGTCTGATTCTGCTTTGTTTGTTTATTCATTTGTTTTGTTTTTCTATATTCCACATATGAAGGGAATCATATGGTACTTGTCTTCCTCAGTCTGACTTATTTTACTGAGCATAATACCCTCCAGGTTGATCCGTGTTGCTACAAATGCCAAGATCTCACCCTTTTATGGCTGCGTAATATTCCATTGTGTGTGTATACCACCTCTTCTTTACCCATTCATCTACTGGCTCTTACCTATCCTTAATAAGATATAGATATAGTTTTCCTAGTTACGTGTGTTCAATCACATTCCCTCTTTTCCTCCGGGCTCTCCATCTTTTTCCAGTTGAGACCGACTACATTTTAAATGAACTGAAGAGGCACTCTCTAATGAAATAAAGAAAAAAGTTTTGATAAATTTATGAACTTCATTTTTAGATCTCATGAATATTTAGGTCTATTTTCTAATATTTTTAGCTCATTAAAAGCAATAAAAGAGAATGTTAAGTGTAGCCAAAATGTTTTACATTTTGGAAACATGGATAAACATCACATATTTTCAAGAAATCATGTGTTATCTAACAAAAGTCTCTTATGTAAACACATTCTACTTTGCAGAGAACACACCTGGAAGAGAACGTGTCTAATGATTATTAAATATCTAATAATTGCTGAGAAGGTTAATGTGTCTTATTTAATCCTTCAACCATTTTATATATTATTTGATCACTTTATGAATGAGGAAATTGCAAGGTTCAATAACTCGTCCCAGTTTACAGTTAGTGGTGGAATTAAAAGTCAAGCCCAGTTGTGTGTCAACTATAATTTTTAAAAAAAAGCCAGGTTTAGATTTGACTCCAAAATTCATATCCTTCCTACTTTAGCCTGCTTTCTGCTCTGTCCTCACCAAACCTTACCCGCTATATTGTATTTTTCTCTCTCTCTCTCTTAGTGGACGAGTGTTCGTCTGACTACACGATTGTGCTTCCTGTGATTGGGGCCATTGTGCTTTGTCTCTGCGCTGTGGGTTTGATTGTCTATGGAATCCGTCTCAGACGCGAAGCATCTGGATACCAGAGAATCTAATTGGTGCCCAGGGGAAAAGAAAATAATGGAGTTTAGAGAATTTTTTCATCAGTTCCAGGATATTAGGGAGTTTCCTTAGAATTAGTCCTTCCAACAATGTAAACCATCATCTTTCACAAACCCAAGTCATTTCTGATCGAAGTTCAAGTGGCAAATCAACTTCTGCATAGTTTTTGTTCATTTTATGAAAGATCTAGTGAGCTATTTCAGAGTATTTTCCAATTTCCTTCAAAATATTTTAAGCATTCTAAGTCAACCTTTAGGATATGTTAAATTAACATAATGTATGCAAAGTGGTATATGCTTCCAAATTATAAACTAAAATGTCAATTGTAATAAATGCTACCTGTGCACATTGGGGACTTTATTTTATCCTTCATCTTTCCCAATAAAAAAAAAATCTATGCTTTATCTATAAAATGGACTTCTGGTGCTTTTCTTATCCATGTTTTATATGATATGCATACATCTGATGACGTACTTGCCTCCTTTCCACTTTAATTAAATTTAATTCTTAGTTTTTAACTGAATTTTTAATTTTAAAAAACTCATGAAAAAAAAACACCATATCACGGGTTGCCTATGTTTGATTGACACCAACAAGAGGAACAAATCAGCTTATAATCTTGATGACTCCTGCAGAATCACTAGAGACTCAGAACTTGGTGGCTATGGACAACAGAATTCACGAATGAGCAAGAAACAATAGCCCTTCATTTTTGAACCAGATATTGGGCTGAATTTATTTTATTTATTTATTTATTTTTTAGATTTTATTTATTAGACAGAGAGAAACACAGCCAGAGAGGGAACACAAACAGGGGGAGTGAGAGAGGGAGAAGCAGGCTTCCTGCCGAGCAGGGAGCCCGATGTGGGACTCGATCCCGGGTCTCCGGGATCATGACCTGAGCCGAAGGCAGTTGCCCAACCAACTGAGCCACCCAGGCGCCCCGATATTGGGCTGAATTTAGATACATCCCATTTAATTCTCACCACTTACAGATGAGTATACTCAAAGGTAAGGGGATTAATCCGTCCATTTCACCCGACTCACAAGTGGCAGAGCCAGAATTTGCCTGCGAGTTGGTCTGGTGACAAGATCTCTGGACTTTCCACCACACTAGTGACCCTGACTGCTGCCTGAAGCCTCCCACCAGCACGTGCTCCTCTTCCACAGAGAAAATGAATTTCTCCAGAGTTATGAGGGATTAGGAGACACAAAAGGAGGACTTGATAGGTAATGAAATAGCCAATCTTTAACAAAGTTCTCTACCTCCTTGAAAGGGTTCTGGAGGGCTCTGAAAAGCAAGGGTTTCTCATTTGTATGGGATTGTGCAACTGTGGCTCTAAAGATAAAGGAATGGAGGAAACTTCTCAAGTCATTTTGAATTTCTTGGAAAATAGAGAAATCTCCTACCCACCACCCAACTTTTCTTTCTTGACTGTAGACACCCCCCTTGTGGTAACTTGCTTCTTCTGCACTATTATAGCCACATTTTCTATTCTAATTCACTTTATTTGGTAGAGCAACCTGCTAAGAATTGTACTGCTGCTTGTTTTTACAACTAAAGGAAGGAGCTAAGTCTAGTAACAGAAAAGACCACATACCCCTAGCATTCTTTAGGAAAGGATAATTCAGGTCACCTTAGAGGACACATTGACTTTCCTGACTTGTTCTCTTATGAGTCAATAGGGTTGGCAAGGTTCTCAGTTTAGTCTTAATAGAGTATTGAATTGTATTAAAAGTTTTTGTAAAAAAACCTTTATTTTGGTGGTAAATTTATGTCATTCCTATCTTATCTTATAGTTCTATGTTTGTGCTATAAAAATTTTTGTTTACTACCATAGTGGAGGTTGTTGCTTGAATCAATATGTTAAATCATCTTCCCATAATTCATTTTTTTCTTTTCTCTCCTGCCACTTTACTACTAACTAGGGAGACCTACTTGAGAGAATCTGAATTTTTGAAAAGAAAGCCTCTTTAAAGTTATAAATTATGTCTCTCAACTCTTAGACAAGACTAACTGACTGGATTACTGGTATATTTAAGTGTTGCCACAGTTTACCCATTTGTTGATTCATTCATTCAAGCAACATCAGTTAAGGACTTACCAAATGCCAGACACTCTGGTAAGGGCTGAGATAAATAAGAAGAAGTCCTGTATTACCTGTATTAGTCCTATATAGCTATGTAACAAGTTAGCAGACTAAAAGAACACACATTTATTATCTCACACAGTTTCTGAGGGTCAGAAATCCTGGACCAGCTTAGCTGGATTCTTCTGGTTCAAGTTCTCTTACTAGGAGGCAGTTAAGCTGTCATCTGAAAGTTCAACTGGGGCTGAAGGATCTGCTTCCAAGTTCACATTATGTGGCACATCTACAGGAATGCTCACGACATGACAGCTGACTTTCTCCAGGTGAGTGATGCAAGAGAGAGAGAGAGAGACTGACCACCTATTCACAAAAGTTACGTACCATCACTCGTGTTGAATTCTGTTGGTCATAATAACCATCTCTGGTATAATATGGGAGTGAAGACCAGGAGAGGTAGAAATCAATGGAGGCCATCTTGGATGCTGGCTACTCCAGGTCCAATGTCAAGGTTGAATTACTAGTTTACTTTCTGAGGACAATTCAGGTAAATAAGTTCCAGTATGTACACTGAGAGAAGTGGCTTAGTAGGAAACTATACAAAGGGTAATGATGGCAGGGCCCTATCCAGCCTGCTGCCACCTCTGCCCCAAGTACAGCATCTCTCAGGAGAGCAGCCCTTCAACCTCTGGTGCTAACAATCTATTGAGCAGCTGCTGTTCAGGCAGACTTGCCTTTTCACCAAGGCTGGTGGTAGGCTTATTGTGCTACAGTGTTGACTGATGGTTTTGCCTCAAGAATTTGTTAGCTCTTTGTTATTATATAATCAAAAGAAATTGGGACCACACAGATACGCCACAGGGCATCACACTGAACCATTACTTTGATGACATTGTGCTAATTCAACAGGACAAGCACAAAGCCATTCTTATGCTGGAGGCCTGGGGAAGACATGTGTATTCCAGGAAGTAGGAGACAAACCTGATGAAGATTTAGGTAGGGACTGACTAGTTCACTGAATTTTTTAGGGACCCAGGGGGTCAGAGGCATGCCAGATATCCCCTCCAAAATAAAATACAATATTTTTGCAGCTTGCATCCTTTCCACAAAGAAGAAACCGTAGAATCAGGTAGGTCTCTTTAAGGTCTAGACACATTACACAGCTAGGAAAATTCCTCTGGCCCATTTACCAGGTGACACAGAAAACTACCAGTTTTGAGAGGGGCCAGAGCAGGAGAAGGCAGGAGAGGAGCTCTAGGCCATCATGCAATCAGCTCTGCTACTTGAGCTATACAATCAGGCAAACCTCATGTTGGAGGTATCAGTGGTGGGGAAAGGTACAGTATAGAATTTTTGGCAAACTCCAGTGGGAGAATCATAACACAGGCCCTGAGCATTCTGGAGGCCATGCCATTTGCTGGAGGAGAATAGGTGCCATTTAAGTTACAGCTCTTGGCATGTTACTGGGTCTGGGAACACGTGACTTTGGGACACTGTTACCACATATCCAGAATTGCCCATGTTGAGCTGAATTCTGTCAATTCCACTAAGTAATGAAGTCAGTCATAAAATGGTACTAGGACAGAGGTCAGTAAATTACAGCTCGTGGTTTGGCCACCTGCTTTGGTAAATAAAGTTTTGTGGAGTACAGCTATGCTCACTTATTTATGTATTGTCTCTGGCTGCTTTCCAACAGCAGAGTTGAGGAATTGTAATAGAAACTGGTCCACAAAACTTAAAATATTTACTATCTTCCCTTTTCCAGAAAACATGCCAAGACTTCGGGTAGTTAAATGTTTAAATTTATAAGAAACTGCTGAAAAGTTTTTCCAAATTTGTGTTTATCTTTCTCTATCTAGCTAAGTTTACTTAGCATAATGTCTTGCCAGGCTCGTCCATCTTGTACCAAATGACAGGATTTCTTTCTCATAGCTGAGTATTATTTCATTGTGTACATTTATACTGCATCTTCTTGGTTCATCCAGTCAATGGACGCCGACATGGATTCTACAACCTGGCTATTGTGAATAATGCCACAATGAAGGTGAAAGTGATATCTCTACAGGGTACTGATTTCCTTTCCTTCGGTTATATACCCAGAAGTGGCATTGCTGGCTCATGTGGTAGTTCTATTTTTGATTTGCTAAAGCACCTCCATACTGTTTTCCATCTCGGCTGTCCATTTTACATTCCCAACAACAGTGTGCAAGTGCTCCCTTCTGTCTACATCCTCACCATTGTTATCTTTTGTCTTTTGTCTTTTGTCTTTTTGATGATAGCTACCCCAACTGCTGTGAAGTGACATCTCATTGTAGTTTTGATTTGTATTTCCCTGATGATTAGTCTTTTGTCTTTTTGATGATAGCTACCCCAACTGCTGTGAAGTGACATCTCATTGTAGTTTTGATTTGTATTTCCCTGATGATTAGTGATACTGATCACTTTTCGCATAGCTGTTTGCTATTTGTATGTTTTCTTTGGGAAAATGTCTACTCTGGTCCTTTGATCATTTTAAGTTGGGTTATTTGTTTTTTGCTATTTTTTATAATTAATGAATAAAACACATCCCTTTACCTGATTTTATTTTTTTTGAAGATTTCATTTTATTTATTTGTCAGAGGGAAGGAGAGAGAGAGAGAGAGAGAGCACAAACAAGGAGAGCAGCAGGTAGAGGGAGAAGCAAGCTCCCGGCTAAGCAAGGAGCCCCATGTGGGGCTTGATCCCAGGATCCTGGGATCATGACCTGAGCCAACAGCAAACACTTAACTGACTGAGCCACCCAGACATCCCTATTTTTTGCTGTTGAGTTGTATGAATTCTTTATATATTTTACATATCAACCTGGAAGCTTCCCAGGTGCAATCTAAAATCAGCCCCCAATTTTCTCCTCTTGCATTACAGTTCTTTTTTCTTATTGGTTTGTGGGAGTAATTTATTTATTAAGGAAAGTTGCTCTTTTTTGTGATAAGAGTTATAAATTATTCCCACTTTACTGTTGTTTTTTCCTGTGTATGTTCTGCTGTTCAGATTTTAAAAAACTGAACTTGATTTTCTACTGTAGGTTGAGTATTGTGTTACACTTAGAAAAACCTTCCCTCTTTTAAGATCTCCCATGATGTTTTCTAGCTTCTGTTATGCTTCTATCTTTCATATTAATCTCTTATTCTTTTATAACTTATTTTGATTTCAGGTAGGAGAAATAAGGATTCAACTTTATTCCTCAGAGAGCTAGCCACTTGTCCCAATACCACATCTTGAATTATTGAGTCTTAAAATCTAGAATGTATGTTGACTTTTACTAATGACCTGCTAAGTATCTATGAACATAATATTTTTTCTTTGAAACTATTAATAAGATTAATTATATGAATATTGAATCATTTCTTATATCATCCAAGTTTTCAAATTTATTTACTTAAAGTTGAGCAAAATTAGTCTCCTACAAATCTATAATTTGTTTTCTGTATGTGTGCTTTTTCCCACTTATTTTTTTTATCATGGCAAGTGTGCATTTTCCCCCATTTACTTGTATTAAGTTAGTTAACTACATTATTAACTTCTTTTCTAAACCTCCAGGTTTATTTGTTCTTTAATATTACTTTTCTTAATGCATTAACTTCTTTTATTGTTAATATTTTTTTAAAGATTTTATTTATTTATTTGACAGAGAGAAACACAACGAAAGAGGGAACACATGCAGGGGGAGTGAGAAAGGGAGAAGCAGGCTTCCCACCCAGGAGGGAGCCTGATGCCGGGCTCCATCTAGGGACTCCTGGATCATGCCCTGAGTGGAAGGCAGATGCTTAAGGACAGAGCCACCCAGGAGCACCTCTTAACTAATTTCTTTATTCTGCTTTCCTTATGTTTATTTTTGTGTTTTTTAGCCCCTGAATTGGATGATTATTTTACTTCCACTATGAATTTCCTTACAAGCCCTGTTTAACTCTGTTAAAATTAGCATTTGTATGCAATGTTTTTATTTTCTAGATATTCTGCAGTTTCGGTTTTGACTTCCTCTATTTCGCAATGGTGCACTAAAACATTTGTTTTTATTTACTATTATTATTATTATTATTATTACTATTACTATTATTATTTTAGTGAGAGACAGCACACTCCTGAAAGGCAGGAGGGGATGGTGGGAAAGGAGGAGGAAGAGAGAAAATTTCAAGCAAACTTCCTGCTGAGCAAAGAGCCTCAACTGGGCTCCATCTCTGCAGCCTGAGATCAGGACCTGAGCCAAAATAGAGGCAGAATCTTAACCCAATGCGCCACCTAGGCGCCCCTAAACTAAAACACTTTTTTTTTTAAGATTTTATTTATTTATTTGACCGAGAGAAACAGCGAGAGAGGGAACACAAGCAAGGAGAGTGAGAGAGGGAGAAGCAGGCTTCCCGCCGAGCAGGCAACCCGATGCGGGGCTCCATCCCGTCTCCGGGATCGTGACCTGGCCGAAGGCAGTCGCTTAACCAACTGAGCCACCCAGGCGCCCCTAAACTAAAACACTTCTTCAAAAAGCTCAGGTAGTTTTAACTTTGAGTTTTATTTTAGTTATTTACTTCATTTTTTTTTTCTTCTTTTCTTGAGAACACAGGAAAAATTATGTTTTGCTCTTCATCCCATCTGACTTTTCCCCAGAACTCCGCCTCCCACACTTTCTCAAGGCTTTAAAGATAAAGGTCAAGAGGCGGGCTCTTCTTAAAGCGCGAAGAGAACGAAGGAACCCAGGCGGCCAATGGAAGAAGCAGCATCCCCGGACCCCGGAGTGCTAAAGAAGGTGAGGGCGGACCCTGCGCTTGGTAGGGCCGGGAGACGCAGGGAGCACACCCCCGCGGATTCGGGGCCGATTGGCCAATCGTGGCCCCCGACGCCCTGCTCTGCTCTTTGATTGGTTTTGATGGAGACGCCCCCTCCGCGTTGGAGAGGCCTAGAGCTTGACTCGGATCAGGACGGTGGCCCGTGGAGGACAATAGGCTTGCGGAGCCGGGGCGGGGGGAAGGTTTTGCAACGAGTGGGAAGCAGCCGGTATACCAAGGAGTCGGAGGGAGCCTGGGCTGTGGGGACATGGCCGCCGGCTCTGCGGTGTCCGTGCTGCTAGTGGCAGCGGAGAGGAACCGGTGGCTGCGAGTCCCGAGCCTGCTGCTGCCGCCTAGGTAACGTGACGTGGAGGGGCGATGGATCTGTGCCTGGGCCCCGGGGCAGGGGTGGTGGTAAGTGGATTCCTGCACGCTGCGGGAGGCGCGCAGGGGCGGAGGGTGGAGGCGGAGGGACGGGACTGCGGGAGGACGGAGAGAAAACCCCAGCCTCTTTGGTGGTGTTCTGCTTTAAGTCTTGGCATCGGGAGGGAAACATGTTCACACCCGACCCTTCCTTTTCCTCCCCTTTTCCCATATCCACCCCGTAGCCCTTTACCTCGGTTTTTCCATTTTTGAGGCGTGGGGGAGGGGTGGGGCTTGGTCGGCCACATCCACGCTCCCCTTCTAACACGGTGCTTTTCCTACGTTCCCTGTTTGGGTGTGTTGGTAATCCCGCTTCTGGTGAGGGATTGGTTTGCAAAGGTTTGCACAAGAGGCGGGAAAACGTCCTCTAGCGCATTTTGGTTCAGCTATCTCCGGCCAGGTATCCAGTGCAGACCCTCTTGGAGTTCTTCCTCGTTGTTGGAATGGATCAAGTTAACAAAAGCAAATTTATCTTCCAGAGGTCGGAGAGGCTGTTTGGTCAAAAGTTCTTGGAGGCAAATTAACTAATCTGACTCCAGATAAATTTCAGATTGTGAGCTGTAAGCTTCAGTGACAATAACTTTGGCACTGAAGATAGCCTCAGGTTTCCAGGTAGCAGGCTTCTCTGTCTTGCTTTGCTTCTTCATCCTCCTCCTTCTCACCTCCTCCATTCTGGAAAGACAGCATTGCTTAGTGCTGCAGGGCGCTCAAACTGCAGTCAGAAGCCCAGGAATCCCAACTTTGCTACTCACTGCGTAAGCAACCTTGGGCAAATTACTTAATGTCTCCCTGTAACAATTTACTTACCTAGGAGGAAGTGATGATACTACTCCTAAAGGAGATAGTATTGGTAGCTAGGATTGTGTGGATTAAATGAATTAATACATGGAAAGGGTTCAAACAGTCTGGTACAGATGAATCCATAAATGCAGCCTTCACAGACTCCCATTTGGGTCAGCTTTTTGCTTGCTTTTATTTTCCACAAGTTACGGTACAGGTATTTAGATTTCCTACTACTCTGAGGACTAGTCCCAGAGTAAAATAGGACAGTTGGTGAAAGCTATGTTAGTGTTTTTCTCATTCACCTGATTTTTCTTTTCCTAGGTGTCCAGAGCTCTTCAGGGTATTACACAGACCCATTTTCTCTCTCTTCCCTCTCCCTCTCAAATCTTCCCTACTGTGCATAGAACTGTTCTCAAGTAGCTGTCATCCTGGAAGATGTTAGTATTGTTAATGGCATAAGCAATTACAGATCTTATCGTTATATACTGTGCTTGCATGTCTTGTAGGTCGTGATGCTCTAGTAACTAACAAAAAAGAAATCTAGTGGTGGAATTTTAAAAACGAGAATAAACTGATTTAGAAGTTATTTTGAATTGGGGCGGAATTATCTTATGGAAGGAATTTACTAATTTTGTTTTTTAAGCCACTGGTTTAAGTTGTAGCTTAGATAATGGTGAAAAATGGAGTAAACCAATCAAAACATCGATGGGATAGAGGATTATGTTAAGTGGTGTGTATGTATGAGATTGTCTTGACTAGAATGGCAGAAGAAAACTTTAGTTCAGCAGTGGCCTTGAAACTTGTAGCTCCTTCCTGGGCTAGGAGGTTTGGGGTTTCTCCCCTGGTCCAGCCAGGGGAAAAAGGTGGGGTCGAGCAGGATGATGAGTGTCAGCGGCCAAAAACACACCCGAGCCGGAGGTCTGTCGAAGCAGGATCTCTTGCTGTTTGCCAGCTCTCCTGCACTCTCCTCTAAGGCTCTCTTGCTGCTTCCTCGCAGGTCCTCTGCCTTTGTCTCTCAGTCTCTCTCTGCAGGCTTTCTTGCTGCTTCCTCGCAGGCCCTCTGCCTTTATCTCTCTGTCTCTCTCTGTCTTACGGCTTTGTCTCTCTGTCTCTCAGTTTCTCTCCACATCTCTCTGACTGTCAAGGGTCCCAGTCTTTTATTATTCCCAAGTGAGGAAGTTGGGTGGTACAGTTAAATCTTTAACTGCTTTTGCACCCGCCCTAGAGACAGGATTAGTATTGTTACTGCGGGGTAGAGTGATTGCTTTAACTCACGGCAAGAAGTACAGATAAGAGATACAGAGATATGATTACCGGGAGGACGATTAAATGGAACTATGTCTTGAATAACACACAAAGGAATATTGCCCTGACCCACAGGGTATGTGGCTTTTCGGATTCTAAGGGGGGGGGGGGAAAGCCCCTCTGGGCTTTCATTCACGTTCACAGGTACTTCCACCCAGAATTTCTGGTGGCTTGGGCATGGAGGGAAGGGCGGATCATGCACCGTCCCTGACAGAAACTTAGAGTCAAGCTGGATTTACCAAGAAGCAGTCATTTTATAGACACATCTGGGTGGGACAGGCCTTGAATCTTATTTAAAACAAAAACAAGAACAAAAACAGTCTATCTGAAGAATGTGATGGGAGGATGCTATGAACTAGAAGATACCTCTTAAACATAAGGAATGATATTCCTCCTTAAAGATCAAGAAAGTGAGGTCAGTGGAGTTGGAAAGATGTGGGGAACCGTAGCCTCCTGAGGAAGCCTTCTTGTGGAACTTAACTGCTATAGCTGTGGGTCTTCCCAGCAGCCCTTGGTGGATGTCAGTAACTGATTGAGTGTGCATCAGAGGCCAGTGATTGCCAGACCCACTGTAGTAATCCCATCTCCTGCACCTCCACCCCAGTGAAATGGGAGCCCTGTTCAGTTACCTAGTTACAGACACAGCATATATGTACTGCCCGGACAGAGTTGCACAGTAGCTAACGCACATTATGCTTTGTATCACCTGCTTTGTAAATGATCTAAAATGCTTAGTTGTTTATAACCATAGTTTTGCCACATCTTCCAGATCTGGGTGGAAAAGACCAAGATGGAATTCCTCCTGCAATTCATCGTTTTCCCAGTGTATTTTCTTTTAGCTGACACCTGATAGGCATTATACATTTTTATTCCCAAAGTGATAGTGGCCTGCTTTCTGTCAGCTCTTGCTGAAAGTTTTGTAACTTACTGTATCAGTAAGTATCATGGAGCTAAATAATTGTTTTAGACCTTAATGAACTTCTTCCTAGTTAAGACCACCTCAGACAAGTTATTTAGCCTCCCTGGTTTTCCATTTCTTATTAACACAAGAACTCAACTTAAATTGTATTCTTTGAGAGCTGAGAAGTATCTTCAGGAGCACCTCTTGGAGTCTCCTGTCTTCTGTGAAGACACTGAAGTCTGAGTTATAAAGTGAAAATTGGGTCTTGAGAGAGGGAAAAACCTTAGACGTTATCATAGTTACCATTCCCTCCAAGGCTCAACCCCTCTTACAAAATCAGTATTCATGGTTTTGCATTAGGGGGCCATAATGAAAAAAAGATAGGAGAAACGCGGATGTAAAGATGCTTGGCTGGATCACCAGCGGCTAGTTGGTGGCGGCTCTGCCAGCCCCATACCTGCCCTTAATCAGCTCCTTCTCTTTCCTTCTCTTGGCTTACTTGTTCAAACCTGTCTTATCAGGGGTTAACTTAGATCAGTGTTTTTCAAGCTGTAGTTTGACCAGCATATTTTATTTAATAAACTGGAAGAGAACAGAGAGTATCAAGATGCAGGGAAAAGTTCTCATCATGAAACTTCTGTTTTGTGTGCGTGCCAGCTCAGAAGAGTTTGAAAAAGCTGAACTGGATATTCTTGAAGTACCTGGACTTTGTAATTGTTGGCGAATCTATGGCTGTAAGCCAGCCTCTGCAACGAGCAGGTTAGGTGATCCATTCAAGGACACACGATGCCCAGGAGAACAGCCAGAACTTTAACTTCCGGTTTCCAGAGGGATTGTCTCCCCACAGGAAAGTCTTATTAAGTCACTTTGTAGGCTTCAGGCTTAACTAAGGTCATATCAGGACTTGGTTTCAAGTTTTAAAAATTTGATTCTTTTGAAACAGCCCATCTTGTCTATCCTGCTGAATTATAATTCCATTTGGATTCATTTAATAGGGGATGGACCTGGAAGCAGAGAACCATGAAGTATGCAACGACCCCAGGTACGGTCTCTGCTCTACGTGGTTTGGCTTCAGATTGTGAAATGTTAAATTCCTTAATTTGTGTAGGTAGAATTAGTTCTTATATACTTTTGAAGTTTGGGATTTTCATGATCATTTTCTTAGTAAGTATTGAGTCACTTTTTTTTTTTATGTCACCTCTTTGTATGTCAAATCTCTGTTGATGAGTCTAGAATATATACAAAAATAATTGAGAACACTTAAGTGTATGTTGTTATTTCTGCCTTTTTGATCTCCCTTTTTTTTTAAGATTTTATTTATTTATTTGACAGAGAGATACAAAGAGAGAGCACAAGTAGGCAGAGCGGCAGGCAGAGGGAGAGGGAGAAGCAGGCTCTCCACTGAGCAGGGAGCCTGATACGGGGCTCAATCCCAAGACCCTGGGATTATGACCGGAGCTGAAGGCAGACGCTTAATTGACTGAGTCACCCAGACACCCCTCTGATCCTCTTTAGTGCAGTGAATTGCAGAGGCATAACTATGATGGTCTAAATCAGTGCTTTGCAACAGTTCTGTTAAGTAGCAGAATGTTTTTCTAAATAAAATGTTATGTGGAATTCCCGGCCCTGAAACATACATAAATGTAACTTGTGGTTGATTGGATGCAGCTTCCTCCCTGCAACACACACCTGCATACATCATCCCAGCAGCTCCTATGACAGCTCAGGCTCTCTAGATCCCCATAGAATGACCTTCTTTTACGTTCTATTAACTGTATTTTTTGAGAAAAAATAACTCTTATAAACTGCCAGGGAACATCTATTTCATGTGTGATGATGGAGATGCATTTTACGTATTAATGCAGTAACATTATGTTCGTCATCATCAGGGCCCTGGTACTAATATCCTGGCGTGGTCCTCACTTATATCACAAGAGAACCACACATCCCTGTGTGTGTGTGCGTGCGTGCGTGCAGCGGCTAGGGGTCTCGGAGCGGAGTGACTGAGAGTTCAGAATCTGGAGTGAAGCTAACCTGGGTTCAGATCCTGGATCCACTATTTCTTTTAGCTTAATTATTTCAGGAAAGTAATCTCTCTTTGAATTGTAATTTCTTTATCTCTAAGATTGTCCTAGTAATAATAGTATCTATTCCATAGGATTATTGTGAGGATTTGAGTCCAGATTGAGTCTTTAGCACAGGTCCTGAAGCGTAAAAGGTACTTATAAAAGATGAATTACTATTAACCGTGATGGGGGTTGGGGGCTATTATAATTTGACCTTTGGCATATCAAAGCATCTTTTAATTTTAAAGCTGAAAAAGCTGAATAATTTAAGAGTTGCTGTTAATGAGGGCATCTTGAATTTCAGTGAAGAGGCACAATTGATACTAGTTAAAATGGTTATTGAAGATCTACTGTGTTGATGTTACCAAAACAAGTGTTCATGGGCTAGTTAATATCATGGAATGTTTATTTTGATTTCTCATTCTTTGCTCTCCAGTAACATTTTTGTATGATTTCTATGGTGTTTTAAACAGGACGAAACATTGCCAAGCTCCTCATTGCAAACAGAGGAGAAATTGCCTGCAGAGTGATACGAACAGCTAAAAAAATGGGTATACAGTCTGTGGCTGTGTACAGTGAGGCCGACAGGAATGCCATGCATGTCGACATGGTACGTGGTTAAAAACTGAAAGTCAAATGTTGTAAGTGATTGGCTTTTTTTATTGTGTTGGTATTTTACTTCTCTATGTTTGCTGTGTTAACAGGGTGTAAGTGGGAAAGTTCAATCATCCCTGTTGGGAACATTTCTGAAACATAACACTAGTTGAACTAAACAGTGTGTTTGGTTGTATAGTTGCCTTACAGGCAAAATCCTATCTCATCAGGGCTTGGTACGGACAGTTCACACAATGTGGCCACAGATCTTACTGTGAGCGGCATGTATCCGGATCCCCATCGTGCAAGAAGGATCCACGTTCCAGTCTTAGCAGCTACCACTTACTGGCCAAGGGATCTTTGACAAGTCACTTAATGTTTCTGAGCCCTGGCTTGACTATAAGATTATAACTAAAAGGATCCTATTCCCCCGAGTGTTACCATTCGTTACTCACTATTACTGGCTGGCCAGAACCAGCCATGGTTGAATTCAACCCTTGGTCTTCCTTATGCCTGCGGCAAGACTGAGCAGCAACAGAAATTCATGGCAACCGGCCGCCGCTGGGCTTTTAGCACTGCCTGGCAGGCCCAGGGGCTCCCTGGCCACTTTTCTCTCTCATTCCGTGTAGTGACCGACCCAAGCCTGCTTTGCCCCATTCCAGCCTCTGACTCTCCCTCTCCCACCTGCTCTCAACCAATGACCTTGCTTCACAGACGAAGAAGAAGTGCACTTCTGTTCGCAGCGTCTGCGTCTGTTCTGGAGTCCTCCTCTTGCCTTTTCATGTATTTTCCAGCTTCTTCTTTCCTTTATTCTCTCACTCTAGATCATTTCATCTGCTCCTAGGCTTTGCTAAGCCTTTCCAAATTTCTGTTTCTATTTCTAGCCCAGATTCTCTTTTGAAGTTCACACAATGTGGCCATCCAGCTGCCCATTCGACGTCTCCACATGGATGTGTCACAGCTCCCAAACTGATGTGCCTGAAATTGAACTCATGACTGTTCTCTAGTGAAGCTGCTTTTCCCGCAGGCTTTTCTGACCCAGCAGATGGCAACAGCACTGCACACAGCAGCGCTAGTGCCTGAGGTCTGGGAGTCTTTGAACACCTTCTGTCTTCCCCCCTCTCTGTGTCCTTCCCCTTCTCCATCTAGCCAGTCACCTGACGCTGTTCATTCTGTTCCCCAAGCACTTCTTTCCACTTCTCTCTGCCTCTCCCCCGGCACCTAGAGTCAGGGCCACCGGCCCCTCTGCCGCAGCCTCCTCAGTGGTCCCCCTCCTTGCATCTTGACCATCCCTGTGGTAGGTTCTACACTGCAGTCAGGCCAGTAGCCTAAACGGATTTTCTCATGGTGCTCCTCTGCTTTAAATGCCTTAAACCTTTTTATCGTCTACTGGATTAGCAATTTAAAAGGCGGATAGTATTGTTGATTATAATGTGGTTAAAATTTGTATGTTGATGGAAATGAAAGTTGGTGATACCATTTCAAGGCAAATGATTAACCAGGAGTTACGAAAACATCATACCCTTCGCCCAGCCCTGCAGATGTTCTAGATCTCAGTCCAGAGATATGCTCACACGTATGTGCAAATAAGGCACGTACGGGCATGCTGCCAGCATCCAGCTTTTTGCCATTATGACCTAAATGTCTGTTCAGAGGTTCATGATTAAATGAACTGTGGGACCTCCATCCTGTGAAACATGATGTGATTGTTATAAAAAGTGAGGTAGACATATGTGCACTAGCAAGAGAGCTCCCAAGACATATTGTTAAGGAAAAAAGCAATTAGAGAAGTTTGATGCTGTTCGTTATAAAAACAAAAGCTTAAACTGTATGCGTTTATGTAAATATATACAAATAAATAGGAATATTGATATGGAAGAAAATGTCCCAAATTGATCATAGTAGTTCTGTCTGGAAGAGGTTTGAAGTGAGGGGGAGGGGCGGTGCCAAAAGGCTCCTTTGCTTTTGTATCATTGTTCACGTTCTTTAGGATAAAAATGGATTTGTGTTTTTGTGGAATTAAAAGTTTAAAAACACAAAAGCGATATGCAGGAAACCTCATTATGTGTTCCCTTGGGAGAAAATCCAAAGCTTAGCCTCCCAGGAGGCCCCCTGGAACCTGTGCTCCGTGGTCAGCTCAGCCACGTCGCTGGCCCCGGGCCCCTGGCTCACTGGGCTCCAGCCACACAAGCCTCCGTCGGTCCCTCAAATGGGCCAACTTTCTTTCCAGCTCAGGACCTCCATATATGTTGCTTTCTTTGTGGGGGAGGCTGGTCCTCCTGGAGGAGCCCCTGACCTTCCCTTCCAACCTCTCCCTGAGCGCCCTCATGCCTGTTGGGTCTTCCCCTTCACCTGCATTGTGGCCTTTGTTTTTCCTCCGTGGCCTTTATCACAGTTGTCACTAAGCATGTGGGTGTATGTTTGATGTCTGTCTCTCCCTCCAGGCAGGGACGTTTGCTGACTGTTGTGCAGGTAGCTCCCACCTCAAAGCGTGGCATGTGGTAGGCAGTCAGTAAGTCTTTGAGTGTAGGAGCGATGTTTCTGTCCGGTCGGCTTCAAGGGCTGCCGTGATTATGTGGAAGCTTTAAAGGACGGTATAAAGTAGTTCACAAATGTATAGAAAAAACATTATTGTCATACTTGAAGAATTATATACACTTTAGTAAACTTGATAATTTTATTTCTTGCTGAATACAGCCGTCATATTTTATCTCATCAAATTGTACACTTTTGGCATTAGATACATTTAAGCTTATTATTGCTACTAATGATGAGACCACGATTAATGCCTGTTGTTTTCTATCCTAAAGACATTTTATTTCACCCTAGTGTTTGGTTTATACATAAAAATCAAGCTTGGGCAGCCTCTTCATGCAAAAGATTCCCAAACTGGCTTATTTTTATAGCAGACATGAGCTGGTCCTTCTGTTTCTTAATTCTTACATTGTTCTTGAGGAGCCAGTCTTTTTATTTATAATAATCAGATGACCCTGAAGCAGTTCTGTTGTGTATTAGTGTGTGCTAGCTGTGAGATCTTTTAAGCATGTAATATTCCTTAAACAGGCAGATGAAGCATATTGCATTGGCCCTGCTCCCTCCCAGCTGAGCTACCTTTCTATGGAGAAAATCATTCAAGTGGCCAAGACCTCCGCTGCCCAGGTAAGGGTCGTGACGAGATTTACAATGTAAAAGGAGTAAGTTTTCTACAATTCACACAAAATTACTTACCATTTTCAGAACTTATTCCCCATTTTTATCCATTCCCAAGATTTTTACATTTGATTATTGGGTTGTTGTATACTAGACATGCCCCTTATTCCTCAGTCACTCCACCTTCTCACTGGAGCCTGTGCACGTTAGATCTTTTGGAGAACAGGTAGAGGAATGATTTAGATTACAAATGAAAACTGGGAGGGAATTCCGTCCTTCCACCATTAAAACCAGAGCCTAGGAACATCAGGTCCTTTGTGGGAAATAGATGGTGCTATAAATTTCAAGCAAAAAATGTAATCAAGGAAGAAATATGTTTCCCTCTTGACTTCCCAGCCCCATTCTAGGCCCCACTCCCAAGTTTTCCAGTCTCCCAGGTTCAAAACTCCAGTATTACTACATCAAAATAAAATAGGAACCAACTGTGTGGGGTCTTTGAAATTTCTTGAGTAGTTCTTCCTTTTTTTTTTTCTTTTTTAAGATTTTATTTATTTGTCAGAAAGAGAGAGAGAGAGAGATTGAGGACTCACATAAGCAAGGGGAGTGGCCGGCAGAGGGGGGAGCAGGCTTCCCGCTGAGCAAGGAGCCCGATGCAGGACTTGATCTCAGGACCCTGGGATCCTGACCTGAGCCAAAGGCAGCCGCTTAGCCGATTGAGCCACCCAGGTGTCCCAGAAGTAGTTCTTTTTTATCACACAACCAGACCTTATGATCTCTCATCTAAATTTCTGATTCTCAGGTGGTTTCCCTCCTTCTAAGTCCATTACATATCCAGTGAGTTCGCCATACTGTTTAGACAGGTGTTTCTTAAATACTAGTTTCATTATTCCCTGCTCTTTTTTTTAATAGCCTCACCCTTTCTCATCCTATCCCCTAGTGAGTAAATCTTCAGTGGTTACAGGTTAGAGTTCAAACTTGTTAACCTAGCATTTAAGAGTATCCAATATTTGTTAAAACTTTTTTCTCATCACTGGTTCTTTTATTATCGCTACCATGAACTTTTCTCAGTCTCCTTTAGACACATGCTTATTTCTTCTTCTGAGCATTTGCATGTATTATTCACCTGCCTGAAGTACTATGTCCCCCTTCTCCTTGGCTTTATTCTCAGCGAGCATTCCTTGTGGTCTGCTGTTTGTGCCAGCTTCCTAGCACGGATGCAGCAGGGAGTAAGACACATAGTTGGGACCCCATGAAGCTACGCTCCAGTAGGTGGGGCAGACACTAAATACTTAACCAGGTAAAGAAATAATACAATTAAGAATGTTAATAAGTGGCGGAGAAACGTAAAGCAGGGTAAGGGGATAAAGATGGGTTAGGCGGTACTTTAAAATCGGGTGGTCAGTGGAGGCCTTTCTGAAGAGGTGACAGGTGAATAGAGACCTTGACTGATGAGGAGCCAGCCATATGAAGAATTTGAAGAGCGAGATTCAGGCAAATGCAGTTGCAGAGACTCTGAGATGATAAAAACAAACTTGGGTGTTCAAGGGACAAAAATACTCAGCGTGGTTGGAGTAAAGGCACTGAGGGGCTATCATTCACGATCCAGTCAGGAACACTGAAATTCCATTATATATTTTTTTGTTGTTTTGGGAGAGAATTTTATTACCTTCGTTTTGCAGATGTAAAATCTCATGCACAGAAGGTTACGTGATAACTCAAATCATCTAGTCTCGCTAATCAGAGCATGGTCCATGGCATTGTGTGGGAGCTCCGCAGAGGTACAGATTCTTAAGCCTCACCCCAAACCACTGTAATTTACATTTTTATGCATGATTTGCATCTTTTTCAAGCTCCCAGGTGCTTTGAATGTAAAATTTATCATTGAAAGAGAGGATTAAACAAGGGTGTCCTGCCTTACAGCCCTATCTATGTTAGACCATGCCAAGCAGTAGAACTTTGTTGCTCTGCATTTTGGTGAAAGGGAAAGCATTATTTAATCAGAAATTCCAATTAACTAAAAATAGTTTCTTGTAGAGGCACCTGCGTGGCTCAGCTCTCTGCCTTCAGCTCAGGTGATGATGCCAGGATTCTGGGATCAAGCCCCATGTCTGGCTCCCTGCTCAGAAGGGAGCCTGGTTCTCTGTCTCCTCCTTTCCAACTCGTGTTTTTTTTTCCCTCTTAAATAAATAAATAAAATCTTAAAAAAAAAGTTTCTTGTAGGCCAGCCAGCTTCCTTATTTTATCATTGTTTTGTGCTTTAATAAGTTATTTCCTTAGAGGTGAAAATCTCCCTTTATAAAAAATATTTTTTTTTGAGAGAGAGAGAGAGACGGGTCCAAAGGGAGAGGGAGAGAGAATCTTAAGCATACTCTGTGCCAGGTGCAAGCCCAATGAGGCTCAGCCTTATGACCTAAGATCACGACTCGAGTTGAAACCAAGAGTTGGATGCTTAACCAACTGTGCTACCCGGGTGCCGCTAAAATCTTCTCCCTTTTTAATGGTAGTTTGCTGAGACCATTTTTCAGTTTAAATAACAACCCTGTAGTAAGTGAATGATGGGCTAATTCTGGGGAATTTATGAACTCTGTGTCTATCTGGACTAGCATTATTTAGATGCTATACTAACAATGAAGAAAGAATAAATAATTTTCACACACTTTGCCTGGATATTCAAGATTTTTAGATGGCTTGTAAACATTACCTGTAATGTTTGTAAAACAAAGAATAGCATCAGAAAAATTAGTAATATGGGACTATTATTGAGTATAAGGGTTGGAATTAAGTTGGAAAGCTTAAGCCAAAGAAATCTACTTCAGTTCTTCCTGGAATCCTGATCAGAAAGGAAATTTGGTGGGTTACGGATTGTCGAGGCTCTCTTATAAAAGGATGCTTCTCAATTAGGGGAGTAAACCTTGCTTTAACTTCAAAGAAGAAACTTACCGATCTTTTCTGATATCGGACTTTGAATAACATTTGTCTAGTGATTTTGAAAGAAGGTTGCCCAGAGTGTAAAATTATTAATGTAGCCATTTTGACGTAGTCATTTTTACAGATGCTAGAGTAACATTTGCACGTGAGCTAAATTTCTCGTGATTTGTCTGGTGACATGGCTAACTTGAGATGATCTAGAAAATGTAATGGATCTCTAGTTCTCTTGATTGTCATTTGTCTCAGACCTTCTCTGCATGGGAAGGATCAAGTAGTGAGTGCTGGCTGAAGATTAGAATCACCTGAGGAGCCTTTTAAAGAGACTGTTGCCCGTAGTGCCTTGCAGGAGGGCCCTATAGTTACTGAAAGAGAGCTTATAGGGGTCTTGTGGAATACTAGTGATTTTTTTTTTTTTAAGATTTTATTTATTTATTTGACAGAAACACAGCTAGAAAGGGAACACAGCAAGGGGAGTGAGAGAGGGGGAAGCAGGCTTCCCGCCGAGCAGGGAGCCCGATGTGGGACTCGATCTCAGGACCCTGAGATCATGACCTGAGCCGAAGGCAGACACTTAACGACTCAGCCACCCAGGCGCCCAGGAATACTAGTGATATTTTGTTTCTTGAGCTGAGTGTGGGTTACACAGGTGTATTCAGTTAGTGAAGACTATGTTTATAAGAGCTATACACTTGTGACATGCACTTTTCTGTATGTGTATTACTCTTTAGTGAAAGGTTTTTTAAAAAAAACTTTTATCCCCTCAGTTGTCAGGATTAGTTCCTGAGCATTAATGTTTTATGAAGTGCTCCAGTTTCTTGTACCACCAGGAATGAATAACTTTATTACAGGCATTTCCACATCACTGATAAGTAACTTTAATGAACATTGCAAGTTATTTAAATGCTGGTCATCTATGTAGTTGACCAAAAGGAAATCCATATGTTTAAGTATCAGAGATGTGGATAGGAAATTCTTGGTAGCAAGAATTTAAAGAGTATGACTTGTTCTCTCCACCAAGAAAAGGACATCTCTCGTTTCTGCTTGAAGGCAGAGCTAACAACTTTGGATCTGTATATGTACTTGGAAAGTGCAGGAAAAATTTACAAACTAAAAGCATAGAATAAATTATTTTGGCAGAGATTTAAGGGTAGGAGATGACAGTTTCTATCTTTACTGTTAGAGGCATGTTCGTACTATGAAATGAAGGCTCTAAACAGGCTTGCAATCCTGGGACCCATCAGCGTGAATTGGCAGCTAAATATGTGCCCAATGGCTAGAGAATTAGCCCCCTGGTCACAGTAGTATCACTGATTTTTCCTTTTTAATATATTCAAATGCTCAAGAATACTGTGGTTTAGATATATTAAATTGTTCTTCCTAAGATAAATTACTTAAAACTTCTTGAGGTCATTCCTGCAATATGTGGTTGGACATTTTCTTTCTTTCTTTTTTTTTTTTTTTTGCAAGAAGATAGGTGCTTTTCTTTTCAGTTTTGAAGGGAGAATATTTATCTGGTTCACCAGAGTTCCGTTGAATCAACTGTCTGTTCAGAAGAAGGGAATCTAGCGACACTTTGAAAATGCAAGTAAGAAAACAGTTATGCTCACAATAACATCAGTAAAAATAAAATACTTAGCACTAAAGTTAGAAAAATCAGTTTTAAGATCTATTCATGAAAACTATAACACATTGCTGAGAGGAATTAAAGAAGTTCTAAAAAAATGGATAGATATATCATTGGAAGAATCAATTGTGTTAAGATGGCAATTCTTTCTAATTTGAACCATAGATTTAAGGCAATCTTGATCAAAATCCCAATAGGCTTTTTTGGTAAATATTGACAAGCTGGTCCTAAAATAGCCCAAAGGTCTTGTATATAGTTAAAACAATTTCAAGGGGTGCCTGGCTGGCTCAGTCAGTAGAGCATGGAACTCTTGATCTTCAAGCCCCATGTTGGGTGCAGAGATTACTTAAAAAGAGAATCTTTTAAAAAAATAATTTTGAAAAGACAACAGATTTATAAGGTTTAGACTCTTAGATTTCAAAACTCATTATAAACCCGCAGTAACCAAGACAGTATGGTATCAGAAGGAAAAATGCATATGTCAATGCAACAGAATAGAAACTCCCAAAATAAACTCACACATACATGGTCAGTTAATTTTTGAACAAAAAAGCTAAAGTAATTCAGTGGGAAAGATAGTCTTGTCAACAAATTGTGCTAGAACAATTGGGTATTTATATACAAAAAGAGAAACCTAAAATCAGCAACAAAAAGGAAAGATGTGCTGATATATGCTAAAAAATGAATGAACTTTGAAAACATTGTGTTCACTGGAAGAAGGAAGCCAGTCACTGAAGACTATAATTCCATTTATATGGAATGTCCAAAATAAACAAATCTATAGAAACAGAGTAAATCAGTGGTTGCCTAGGGCTGGGGATATGTAGGAAATGGAAAATAACCACTAATAGGCATGAGGTTTGTTTTGGAGGTAACAAAAAAAATCACATTACTAGATCTTACTCAGTATCTTAGATTATGATAATGTTTACCAACTCTGTGAATAATACTGAAAGTCATTGGATTGACTAAGTTTATGGTATATCAATTATATGTCAATGAAGATACTTCAAGAATGTAGTATCACTGTGTACTCACCAAAAAGGCTGAAATAAAAAAAACTGACATTACCATGTGTTAGCAGGGATATGGAGAAACTTAGAACCATCATGCATTGCTGATGAAAATGCAAAATAATATAGCCACTTTAGAAAACTGGCTGGTTTTAAAAAGTTAAATATATACTTATCATATATGACCTAACAATTGCACTCCTGGGTATTTACCCAAGAGAAATGAAAAATATGTTCACATATGTTACTTGTACATGACTGTTCATAACAGCATTATTTATAATAGTCCAAAACTGGAAAAAAATCCAAATGAATAGATAAATAAAATGTGAGCTATCCGTTCAGTACATCAACAAATTCAAAGAGATCTGTAAGATATGAACTAGCCATGCACACAGTAAGGATGAGTCATAAAACATTATGCTAAGTTAAAGAAGCCAGACACAAGATTCTGTACTGTGTGGTTCTATTAATATGAGATTTCTAAAAAAGGCAAAATTATGAGAGACCAAAAGCATGTCAGTAGTTGCCTGGTTCTGGGAGCAGGGATTCATCAATTATGCGTAGGGGCACAGAGGGACTTATTCAAGTGATAGAAGTAGTCTATAACTCCATTATAGTAATAGTTGCACAGCTGTATAAATTTGCTAAATTAAACTATAAATGAGTGAATGTTATATACTGTAAATCATTAAGAAAAAGCTGTTAAGACATGGAGAAGCCTGGCATGTAGACCTGTTTCACTTTCCCTCACATCAATAATAATTCACATTTCATATAAAATTACTAAAATTGAACTTTGGTTTAAAAACAGCAGACTATGATCAAACTGACATCAAAATGTGATTATCTAGCATTTTGTTGTTTGCTGTCACTAAGATATGGGTATTCTGTTCATAAGAGTTTCCCAGATGTCTGAAGTATACCCCTTTAATTTTGAAACATAATTATTTTAGGTTTTGGGATTTTTTTTTTTTAGATTTTATTTATTTATTTATTTAGTTAGTTAGTTAGTTAATTAGTCTAAAGAGAGAGATTGAAACCACGTGCACAAGCCAGGGGAGGGGCAGAGGAAGAGGGGAGAGAAAATCTCAAGTAGATTCCATGCCAAGCGTGGAGCCCCATGTGTGGCCCATCTTACAATCCTGACATCATGACCTGAGTGAAATCAAGAGTTGGTTGCTCAACCAACTGAGCCCCCCAGGTGCCAGTAAAACATAACTATTCTTTGAATATGTTTGTTTTGAAATAGTATTGGCTGAGCTCTTTTCTTTTTACATTCTCTTGGTTTTAATTATTATATATTCTTATTATTTTGGAAGAACAAAAAAAATGCCATCAGGGCTGTTTGAGGCTGGAGAGAACGTTGCTTTAGCCCTCACTAAATTGTGTAAGACTGTTCTGCTTTTTGCTTTCCTCTGTATCCTTCCTTGTTGCTCTCAGTATGTTTGCCCTTAGGGATCTTACTGTCCTTCAAGTCTTGATTTTCCTCTTCTGTGGGCTAGAAAGACAAACCAATACATTCTTAAAACTCTGAGTAAGTTCAAGTGACTAGGTTAACATATGAGAAATCCTTCACTAAGAATATGTAGATTCTAATATATGACTTTTTGTTTGCCTCTTAGCTTTATTTTTGGAAAGGTGATATTGGCAGATAGTGACCTGAAGATAAATGAGGTATTATCTAAATGAGGTATTATTGTGGTAGCGTGTTCCTTTCAGTTTTGGGTTACCATGCTTTCAGTTCTAGGCAGGGTAAACAATCCTCCCCTCTGCTACTCTGGAGCCCCTTTACTCAGGCTTGCAAATATTTATTGACACTCTGCCCTAATAGCAGTATATTTTAGATTCTTCTGTATGATCCAACAGTTTCATCATCTATATATGATAGATATATACCTAAAAGAATTTAAAGCTGGGACTCAAATACATACTTGTACACTGATGTTCATAGCAGTGTTATTCACAAAAGCAGAAGGTAGAAACGATCCACACATCCATGAACACATGAACAGATAAGCAAAAAAACAAAATGTGGAATATACACAGTGTTCCATTATTCAGCCGTGAAAAGAAATGAAATTGTATTTATTTATTTATTTATTTATTTGACAGAGAGAGAGATCACAAGTAGGCAGAGAGGCAGGCAGAGAGAGAGGAGGAAGCCGGCTCCCTGCTGAGCAGAGAGCCCGATGCAGGCCTCGATCCCAGGACCCTGAAATCATGACCTGAGTTGAAGGCAGAGGGTTAACCTGCTGAGCCACCCAGGTGCCCAGAAATGAAATTCTGATACATGCTGCAACATGGAAGAACCTTGAAAACATAAAGCTAAATGACTCAAAAGGACAAATATCATATAATTCCATTCATATTGGGTTCCTAGATTGGGTATACATAGAGACAGAAAGTAAGATAGACGTGATCAGGGAATGTGGAACTGATATTTAATGGGTACAGAGTCTCTCTTTGGAATGATGACAACATTCTGGAAATGGATTAAGAATGTACTTTAAGGGGCGCCTGAGTGGCTCAGTTGGTTGAGCGACTGCCTTCAGCTCAGGTCATGATCCCGGAGACCTGGGATCGAGCCCCACATCGGGCTCCCTGCTCGGCGGGAAGCCTGCTTCTCCCTCTCTCACTCCCCCTGCTTGTGTTCCCTCTCTGGCTGAGTTTCTCTCTGTCAAATAAATAAATAAAATCTTTAAAAAAAAAAAAAGAATGTACTTTAATGCCACTGAACCATACACTTGAAAGTGGTTAAAACGGTAAACTTTATGTCGTGTATATATTACCACAATAAAAAGAAGTGTAGATTTTTCCAGTTCAGGTCAGCCTTTGGAACTTTAGTATGAATGTTTCACATAGCTCTTTGGAAACAGATTTTGATAGAGCCCATAGTGAACTTACCCCAGCGTAGGGAGAGGCTTCCCCAGAGGAAGATGCCTCACACAGCGTGCCAGTGGAGTGCGAGTGAGTTTGTCCTTTCATTTTCACTTCTAGGCTGTCCATCCAGGGTATGGTTTTCTTTCCGAAAACACAGAATTTGCTGAGCTGTGTAAACAAGAAGGAATTCTTTTTATCGGTCCTCCTTCATCGGCAATTAAAGACATGGGTATAAAGAGGTATTAATTTTTGTCTTTTAAATATAACACTAGGAGGGTTGAAATGGTCTGTTTAACCTCTACTAGACATGGTCATTAGAATGGTTGTCATGGGCATAAGTTGTTCATCTACCCCTCCAATGAGTTACGGAAAATGTTCATCTAATTAGGATTTCTAATCAATATATGAACTAGTTTGAGGGATTAAAAACAAAGTGGGATGAGCTATCACATGAAAAACTATATTCCTAGTTACCACAGAAAAACTAATATTTTCATATTGTGTTAATATTTGTTGTCTCGGACTATAGTCTTTTACCTATGGGATGTTTTATTTTTAAAAAGTTGCATTGTATTTGTCGATTGGGCTGTTTTGTGTTTCTCTTGTATGAAATAACTCATAGAATTGGGGCATCTCACCTTTTTTATTCAAAAGCACATCCAAATCCATAATGGCTGCTGCCGGAGTGCCTGTTGTGGAAGGTTATCATGGCGAGGACCAGTCGGACCAGTGCCTGAGGGGGCACGCAGGCAGAATCGGTTATCCTGTCATGATTAAAGCGGTCCGAGGTGGAGGAGGAAAAGTAAGATCGTGTATGCTCATATTTTCACTCCAAGCTCGTCTTCGTTCTATTGAGGTTGTTGTCATAACTATCTTGCTGTTTTAGGGCATGAGGATCGTCAGATCTGAAGAAGAATTTCAAGAACAGTTAGAATCAGCACGGAGAGAAGCTAAGAAGTCTTTCAATGATGATGCGATGCTTATTGAGAAGTTTGTAGACACGCCAAGGTGGGTGCAGCTGTTTTTCCAATTCAGCTTTTTAAAATCAAATTATAAAAGAAATGCATGCAAATTATTAAAAAATCATATAAAATATAAAGTTCTACTAGTACATAAGTACATTAAGTTCTCCAGTCCCACCCCCTGATGTAACCAGTTAGTATGTATGGTGTGCATTCCTTCAAGCATTTTCTACATGAATAGAAATATCTATACATATACACACGGAATGCAGAATATATACAGAAGTACAGTGAATACAATCTTATATCGTATGCCAATATGACATGAGAGCCATCTTTCCATGTCATTGAATATAGGTCTACCATATTCTTTTTATTGGGCCTAATGGTTCCATGATATTGATGTAACCTTATTGTAGTCAGTCCATTTCTTGTTTTTTTTTTTCTTTTTTAAGATTTTATTTATTTATTTGACCGAGCAAGCACAAGCTGGGGGAGTGGGAGAGGGAGAAGCAAGCTCCCAACTGAACAGGGAACCCAATGTGGGTCTTGATCCCAGGACCCTGAGATCATGACCTGAGCCAAAGGCAGAGGCTTAACTAGCTGAGCCACCCAGGCACCCCTAATCCATTTCTTGTTGATGGAATTTAGGGATTTACTTTTTCAAAGTAAAAAAATTCTTGTAAAAATTTAGTTTTATCTTACAGAACTCTGTAAGCATCAGTTGAGATGCTCAGAGAATGGGAATAGATACCTAAATCAAGTTGGTAGTGATATGTTAACAAATAATAACACTTACGTCTCACCCATATATCACAATTACCATTTGCCACATTCTAAGCATTTTACATACACCAAATAATTTTGCTGTCCTTATCCTAATCTAATTCCTACAACAGTCCTGTAGGCAAGCCCTATTCCCATTTTGCAGGTGGACACCCTGAGGAGCAGAATGGTCATTATAACTTGCTTAAGGTCTCCCAGCTGGGAAGTGGTGAAGCTGGGATTTGAATTCAGAATTCTAAGCCACTGTACTAAACTGCTTCTCTAGGTACTGCTATAACAAATGCCTTACTCAGAAAACATTGTAGGCATTGAGTTATGGTCACTGAAATAGCTCATAGCTCCATAATAATTCTAACTTAAGAACATGCCAATTTGGATAGTCAGCCTGTTCTTTTTTGAAACCTATTGTGAAAGGGAGCCCTCAATTTCCCTTAACTTCCTCCATTTTTGTCTTACTTCCCACTAAGAGGTCACAGACTTTTTAACTATCAATATTTAAATGAATTTAACTTACCATGCTGTGTTCGGGGACAGTTCAAGTTTTGTAGCATTTGAGACAAAAACAGTTTGGGGGCTATCTTTTAGAAGATTATAAAATTGGGTATAGGAGCTTAGAAGAGGCTCACACAAGGGAAAGGCCTGAAGCTTTAGGATATTACCATCAAGGTAAATCCTCTCTGCTCATGGTTCCCAAGTGAAATACTCTTTAAAAAAAAAAAAAAAGATTTGGTTTATTTATTTGACACAGAGAGAGATCACAAGTAGGCAGAAAGGCAGGCAGAGAGAGAAGAGAAAGCAGGCTCCCTGCTGAGCAGAGGTATCAATCCCAGGACCCTGATACCATGACCTGAGCTGAAAGCAGAGGCTTTACCCCACTGAGCCACCCAGGCGCCCCATGAAATACTCTTTATGAATATTCTTTATAAAGTCACATGACTTACAGCTCATATACATAATATGTGTGTGTATTTATATATAATTACCACAAAATCTATGAAACAAGAAGCTTTTATAGTCTGTATCTCATATTAAGCAATACATATGAAAATAAAATTCCAGAAAATAAAAAAATTAGAAATTCACAAGGCATTAATTATTAATATGTTAGGGGCTCTAATGGAGTGAGTAGACATGTAAGAACATTTGGGAAATGTAAGCAGAGATATGGACACTCTAAGAGAAAAGTCAAAAACAAATGCTAGGAATCAAAAACAATGTAACAGAAATGCAGAATGCAATTGATGGGCTCCTCAGTAGACTGGATACAGCTAAGGAAAGAATCTGTGACCTAGAACATATGTCAATAGAAACTTCCCTAACTGAAATGCAAAGAGAATTAAGAATGAAAACAAACATTAATATCCAGGCTCTGTGGGACAATCTTAAAAGGTATAGATAACTGTATGTTACTTGAATACTACAAGAAGAAAAAAAAGGAGCAGGAGAAATAGTTGAAGTAATAATGGCCAAAAATGTTCTGAAATTAATGACAAATGCCAAACCACAGAAGCAGGAGGCTCTGAGGACAACAAACAGGATAAATATCAGAACTTTTTTTTTTTATTTAAGATTTTATTTATTTATATGACACAGAGAGAGATCGCAAGTAGAGAGATTACAGGTAGGCGGAGAGGCAGGCAGAGAGAGAGGAGGAAGCAGGCTCCCCGCTGAGCCGAGAGCCTGATGGGGGCCTCAATCCCAGGACCCTGAGATCATGACCTGAGCTGAAGGCAGAAGCCCAACACACTGAGCCACCCAGGCACCCTATCAGAACATTTTTTGAATCATATTCAAACTGCAGGAAACCAAAGACAAATAGAAAATCTTGGAAAAAAACATGGAGATGAAAGTCTTACCTATAGAGAAACAAGGCAAGAAATTGATCAAGCTTAGGAAAGAAGGGGGGGGGGAGTAAACTATTTAAAAACATTGAAAGAAAAAACTAACTAATGTAGAACTCTGTATCCAGTGAAATTATCCTTCAAACAGGAGGAAGAGATAGACTTCCTCAGACCAATAAAAGTTAACAGACATTGTTATCACAGACTTGTAAGAAATGATTACAGAAGTTCTTTTTTTTTTTAAAGATTGTATTTATTTATTTGACAGAGAGATCACAAATAGGCAGAGAAAGAGGGAAGCAGGCTCCCTGCTGAGCAGAGAGCCTGATGTGGGCCTCGATCCCAGGACCCTGAGATCATGACCTGAGCCGAAGGCAGAGGCTTTAACCCACTGAGCCACCCAGGCGCCCTGTACTTTTACTTTTAATATGATTTCTCATTAATTTTACTGTTTTAGACTCAACATTGAAGTACCTTTTTTGTTTTTATGATATTAATGAAATGAAATTATGATATTTATGAAATTAATGATTCATACTAATTTATTTCTTAACCTTCTTCTGGATGAGCCATGGTAATTTTTAGTATGCCTGAATTTATAAAATCTGCCCATAATAGTTGATTTTTTAAAATCCCCTGATCATGGGCCACCGGGTGGCTCAGTCATTAAGCAACAGACTCCTGATTTAGGCCCAGGTGACAATCTCAGGGTCATGGGATCGAGCCCTATGTCAGGTTCCATGCTCAGTGGGGAGTCTCCTTCAGGATTCTCTCTCTGCTTCTCCCTCTGCTTGCTTGGGTAAATAAGATGAATAAATCTTTTAAAAAATAAAAAATAAAATAAAAAATCTCCTGATCATAAAAAAGTTTGGTTTTTCAAGAATACACGCAGTGTGACTATAACTTGTAATTTCAATGTGAGATCTATCAGTGTTTTCCTTGCCAATTTGTACTTGTAACTTGCACCTGTTCTGAGGTCGTAAATATAGTCTCCTGTGTTTTCTTATTTCCCAGTCTCTTCATGTATGCGGTTTTTTTCTAGAATGTTTATTCTACAAATGGAAACTTTCTCGTTGGGTTTTTAAATAGGCATGTGGAAGTGCAGGTGTTTGGTGACCACCACGGCAATGCTGTGTACTTGTTTGAAAGAGACTGTAGCGTACAGAGGAGGCATCAGAAGATCATTGAGGAAGCCCCAGGGGTAAGGACCTTGTAAAGAAATGTGCAAGCTTCTCTATAATGTAAACCTCAATCACTCTGATTTTCACATCAGAAATCTGTGAAAGTAGTGTCTCCTCCAAAGTCCTGCTGAATAACTGCTCCCCAGGGGTAGTATAAGGGTGAAGCCCCACTGAACTTTGGGGGTGGGGCGGGGGTTGAAATTCCCAGGCTACCATACCAGGGGCCATGTCCTCCTGGACGATATCTAGGAAAATCTGCTCTGAACCAAGTATAGACTATCCTGACTTCACGACGGTTCAACTTGGAGTTTTTTGGCTTTACGGTGGTACGAAAGTGATACATATTTAGTAGAAATACTTCACGTTTTGAATTTGATCTTCTCCCGGCTGTGTGTGTGGTACGATATTTCCCTGGGCGGCAGCAGTGAGCTGTCAGCCACGTAGTCAGGAGGGTGAACCGCTGAGAGGCTGAAAATCGGTCCTACCTTAGTGTTCTTACACTCTCCATACCCGGTATTCAACAAATTATGTGAGCTCTTTAGCCTTTTATTATGGAATAGCTGTTGTGTTAGATGATTCTACCCAACTGTAAATGTTCTGAGCACCTTTAAGGTAGACTAAGCTCTGTTAGGATGCTTGGTAGGTTACGTGTATCTAGATGAGTTTTCAGCTTTCGATATTTTTAACTTATGATGTGTTTATCTGGACATAACCCCACTGTAAGCTGAGGAAGAATTCTATCTGACTTGCAGTGAATAATTAAATAATAATTCCGTATAGATTTTAAATTGTAATGGGAATCTTTGAGGAATGGATTGGCCTGGGTCATTGAATATGTTTTTTACAAAATTCTTTTATTTTAACTTCTGTTTGAGATGGCCCAAAAATATATTAGTCATCTTCCTGCCATAGAGGTTTATTGTAGAGGAGAGAGATTTGCTCTTATTTGGTAACTTTTGCCCCCTTGGAATTAATTGTTTACATCTCTTTGGGTCTATCTCTTTTCTTTTTTTTTTTTTTTTTAAGATTTTATTTATTTGACAGAGAGAAACACGGCCAGAGAGGGAACACAAGCAGGGGGAGTGAGAGAGGGAGAAGCAGGCCTCCCGCCGAGCAGGGAGCCCGATGTGGGACTCAATCCCAGGACTTTGGGATCATGACCTGAGCCGAAGGCAGTGGCTCAACCAACTGAGCCACTCAGGCACCCCGGGTCTATCTCTTGATTGATTTCCTTTGTCCTCTGGGTCAAGGTCTACTCCTGGAATTACCCCTTTTTGGATTTACATTTCTTTTGAGCCTACTACTGCCATAGGCTTCTTTCTTGTCCAAGGTTTTATATGTGGGTTTTTTTTTGGTTTTAGTTTTAGTTTTTTTTGTTTTTTTTTTCCAGTAGATACCTCTAAAAGGTCAGGGATCTGAGGTTTCTGGTTGATCAGTTTGTTCTCATACTGTATTCAAATTTTAATTTCTGTTGCAGAGTATATCATTCAAAGTAAATATCAACAATAATTTCCAGTAAAGCCTTATTTTCAAGTAGTGATTGCTTGAATATATGTCTGTAGAGTACTGTTTTAGAATCTTAAAACCTTTGCCTACTTTTTAACCTACATTTCTTTCCATGAACTTAAGGTTTACCATTATTCCAAGGTAATTATTGGGCACATTGCCCACATTGCTGTACCATCTTTAAATAATATAGCGATCATTCAGAGTTTTCATATTGATACATGTAATTGGATATGTAGTTAGGAAAGTTCTTATGTAGGTACAAAGGAGATAGATACATCATTACGCTGAATACTAGCTACAGTTCATAGATGTTACTAACAGAACCATTAAACTTTGATATGGGGCTGTTGACTGTGGTATAGGATGTATTTCTTGATGAAATGTATAGCATTAGCTATTTATCCATTTTAACTCTTTAATGTAATATTTGAGACCTAGAAATGGAATACTGGATCTTAGTGGAAATTTCTAGTTGGGCAAAGAACTAATGGAAATTTATTTTAAATATTTTTTCTTAGCCTGGTATTAAACCTGAAATAAGAAAAAAGCTTGGAGAAGCTGCAGTCAGAGCTGCTAAAGCTGTAAATTATGTTGGAGCAGGTACGCTAAGATTTACTTTAAATAGATAAGAAATAATTATTTGTTTATGTTCAGAAGGCAAAAGAAACTTACAACTTCTAAATCATTGTCTTTCAAACAAATTATACCCATATTAGGAAATAACATTTCACATGGAGACCCAGTATGTACACAGAAGTGTTCATGTCTACATACATGTGTATTTGGAAAAAAAAAATTCATTAAACAGTACTTACCCTAATTATATGTAATGCTATTGATATTTTCTGTCCCATTTTAAAATAAAATCACAAAATGATTTCTTTTGCCTCTTTTAAAATTAGTAAACTTTAATTTTTTAGGTTCATACCTAAATTGAACTTTAAATACGGAGAGTTGCCATACCCCCCATTCCCATACTTGTACAGCCTCCCCAAGTATCAGCATCCCACACCAGAGTGGTTCATTTGTTACAATCAACACATCTACAGTGACGTGTCATTATCACTCAGAATCCATAATTTGCTTTAGGGTTCACCCTTGATATTGTGCATCCGATGACACTGTTGTACAGTATACATTTGGAGAAATGTATGACATGTATCACACCTTTGGAGTATTGTACAGAGTACTTTCAATGCCCTAAATAGCCTCTGTGCTCTGTTCGTTATCCCTTCCTGTCTTTAACTTTTACCAATCTCAGATATTTCTGTTGCCTCTATAGTTCTGCCTTTTCCAGAATATCACATAGTTGGAATCATACAGTTTGTAGCCTTTTAAGATTGGCTTCTTTCAGAGGAAACATAAGAGATTTTGGACTCAGAAATAGAGGGCCTTGGAGGGGAGTGGGTGGGGGGATGGGCGAGCCTAGTGGTGAGGGCATGTATTGCATGGAGCACTGGGTATGGGGCATAAACCATGAATCTTGGAATGCCTTTGCTCCTTTGTCAAAGATCAATTGACTGTATTTATTTAGGTTGATTTCTGGGCTGCCTGTTCTGTTCCACTAATCTATTTGTTCTTTCCCCAGTACTGCATTATTTTGAATACTGTAGCTTTATGTAAATCTTGAACTCAGTGTCAGTCCTCCAACTTTATTATTCTCCTTCAATATTGAATTAGCTATTCTGGGTCTTTTGCCTCTCCCTATAAAACACTAGAATCAGTTCTTTGATATCTACAAAACAACTTGCTGGAATTTTATTTGAAATTGTGTTGTCTCTATACAAGTAGTTGGGAGAACTGACATCTAAACAATGTTAACTCTTTAATGTAATGTTAAGTCTTCCTTTCCATGAACGTGGAATAGCGCTCCGCATTTTGTACTTCCTTGACTTCTTTCATCGGAGTTTTGTAATTTTCTCATATAGATCTTGCACATACTTTGTTAGATTTATACCTATTTCATTTTGGGGGAGTTTGTGTAGATGGTATTGTGTTTTTAATTTCAGATTCTACTTGTTCATCATTGGTATATAGGAAAACAATTCACTTTTGTATATTAACCTTGTATCCTGCAAGCTTGTTATGATCACTTTTTAGTTCTTGCACTCTGTCAGTTCTTTTGGATTTTTCTACATAGACAAGTCCTCTGTGATGAGACAGTGTCATTTTTTCTTTTCAATCTGTATACCTTTTATTTGCTTATTGCATTATGAGGACTTTCAGTACCATGTTGAAAAGGAGTGGTGAGAATGGATATCCTTCCCTTATTTCTTTTCTTCATGGGAAATCTAGTTTCTCACCATTAAATATAGTGGTAGCTGTGGTTCTTATAAATCTTTATCAAATTAGTAAGTTCCTCTCTATTAGTTTATTGAGAGTTTTTATTATAATTAGGTATTGGATTTCATCCAGTGCTTTTTCTGCATCTATTGATAGAGTCATATGATTCTTTTTTAGTTTATTGATGTGATGGCTTATATTAATTGCTTTTCAAATGTTGGACCAGCCTTGCGTACCTGGGATAAATCCCATTTGGTCATGGTATATACTTATTTTTATACATTATTGGATTTGATTTGCTGATACTTTGTTGAGGACCAATGCATCCATGTTCGTAAGAGATACTAATGTGTAGTTTTTTTGTAATATCTTTCTCTCGTTTTGATATTAAGGTAATGCTGGTCTCATAAAATGAGTTAGGAAGTATTCTGTCTTTCTGTGTTCTGGAAGAGGTTATAGAAAATTGGTATAAATTCTACCTTCAGTGTTTGGTAGAACTCACCAATGAACCAATCTGGGTCTATTTTGGAGGTTTGAGAGATTATTAATGATCATTTCAACTTCCTTAGTAGATACAGGCCTATTCGGATTTGGAGGTTTGGGAGATTATTAATGATCATTTCAACTTCCTTAGTAGATACAGGCCTATTCGGATTGTTTCAGAGAGCTTTTTCTTGTGTGACTTGGCAGATTGTGTCTTTCAAGGAATTGATCTGTTTCGTCTAGGTTATTTATGGGCATGGAATTGTTCATAGTATACTTTTAATATCCTATTAACAACCATAAGACTTATAGTAATTTCCCTTCTTTCATTTCTGATATTAATAATTTGTCTCTTCTCTCTTCCTTTTTCTTAAACAACTTGGCTAGAAGCTTATGCATATTATTGATCTTTTCGAAGAACTGACTTCTGGTTTTATTGGTCTTCTCTATAGAGTTTCTGTTTTCAATTTCATAAATTTCTACTCTTATTATTTCTTTTCTCTTGCTTACTTTAGAATTAATTTGCGATTCTTTTTCTAGTTTCCTAAAAATGGAAGCTTAATTTTAGATCTTTCTTCTCTTCAAATATATGGATTCAGTACTATAAATTTCCCTGGAAGCACTGCTTTCAGTGCATCTCACAGATTTTGAAAAGTTGTATTTCTGTTTTCATTTAGTTTAAAATCTTTTTAAAATTCACTTGGGATTTCTTCTTTGATCCATGTGTTACGTGGTACTGTGTTATTTAATCTGCAAGTATTTGGGACTGTTTTTCCCAGCTATATTTTTTATTATTTCTAGTTCAGTTGATTTTTAATTTAATTTTGGTCTTGAGAGTGAACATTGTATATCTATTCTTTTAAATTTGTTAAGGTTTTTTTTTTCTACGACCCTGAATGTGGTCTGTCTTGTTGAATGTTCCTTGTGAGTTTGAGAATATCCAGTCTGCTGTTGTTGGATAAAGTAGTCTGTAGACATCGATTATGTCCAGTTTATTGATGGTGCTGTATCTCCTTTTCTACCTGCTAGATTTGTCCATTTCTAGCTGTTTTTTTTTTTATCATTTTTTAAAGATTTTATTTATTTATTTAAGAGAGAGTGAGGGAGAGAAAGCATGAGAGGGGAGAAGGTCAAAGGGAGAAGCAGACTGCCTGCGGAGCTGGGAGCCCAACGTGGGACTCAATCCCGGGACTCCAGGATCATGACCTGAGCTGAAGGCCATGGCTTAAGCAACTGAGCCACCCAGGCGCCCCTGGATTTGTCCATTTCTGATAGAGAAGTGTTAGAATCTCCAGCTATATTAGTTGATTCACCTGTTTGCAGTTCTCAGTTTTTACCTGGCAATTCTCAGTTTTTATCCTATGTGTTTTGACACTCTCTTCTTAGGTGCATACATGTTAAAGTTGTTGTGTCTTTTTGGCATATTGACCTATATGTCATTTTCCTTCTCTCTAAAGAACTTTTTTAACATTTCTTGCAAGATAGAGCCACTGTAGGGGCGCCTGGTGGCTCAGTGGTTAAGCCTAAGCCTCTGCCTGCTCGGCGGGAAGCCTTCTTCTCCCTCTCTCACTCCCACTGCCTGTGTTCCTTCTCTGGCTGTGTTTCTCTCTGTCAAATAAATAAAATCTTTAAAAAAAAAAAAAAGTGACTGCCAATACATTTTCACAATTTTTGTTTATTTGAAGCAAGCCTATTACTCCTTCATTCAGAAGGGTAACTCCACAAGTTAACAGAATACCAAGTTGATCATTTTTTGTCACTCAGTACTTTAAATAACACTCTACTCTTCTCACTTGCATTGTTCCTGAAGAGAAGTCATATGTAATTCTTATCTCTTCTCCTTTGTAGGTAAGGTGTTTTCCCTTCCACCCCAGATTCTTTCAGGATTCATTCATTCATTCATTTTTATTTTCTATACTTTGAAAATGATATGCCTGTTTGGGCATTTATCTCACTTGGTATTTTCTGACCTTCCAGAGGTGTGTGGCTCAATGTCTTGACATTAATTTGAGAAAATTCTTAGTCATTATTGCTGCAGATACTGTTTCTGGTCCTTTCTCTTTTATTCTTTTTTTTTTTTTTTTTTTAAAGATTTTATTTATTTGACAGAGAGAAACACAGCTAGAGAGAGAACACAAGCAAGGGGACTTAGAGAGGGAGAAACAGGCTTCCCACTGAGCAGGGAGCCCGATGCGGGGCTCGATCCCGGGTCTCCAGGATCACGACCTGAGCCGAAGGCAGTTGCTTAACCAACTGAGCCACCCAGGTGCCCCTCTCTTTTATTCTTTTGGTATTCACATTATGTATATGTTACCCCTTGCCTAGTTGTCCACAGTTCTTGGATATTCTGTTTTGGTGTTTTCAGTCTTTTTTTGTCTTTGTCTTTAGTTTTGGAAGTTTCTGTTGTCATAGAATCAGAGATTCTTTCCTTAGCTGTGCCCCATCTACTGATGAGCCCACCAAAGACATTCTTTATTTCCATTACAGTGTTTTGATTTCTAGCATTTCTTTTTGATTCCTTGAATTTCCATGTTTCTGCATATATTATCTATGTGGGTTCTTGCATGTGTCTACTTTTCTCATTAAAGCTATTAGTGTACTAATCAGAATGTTTTTTGAGTTCATGGTCTGGAGATGCCTGGGTGGCTCAGTCAGTTAAGCATCTGTCTTCCACTCAGGTCATGATCCCAGGGTCCTGGGATCGAGTACTGCATAGGGCTGTCTGCTCAAGGGGGAGCCTGCCTCTCCCTCTGCCTGCTGCTCCCCCTGCTGTGCTCTCTCCCTCTCTCTGACCCAAAAAAAAAAAAAAAAAAAAAAAAAAATCTTTAAAGAAAAAAAAGTTCTTGGTCTGATTATTCCAATGTTTCTGTCATTTCTGAGTCAGGTTCTGATGCTTTTTCAGTCTCTTTAAACTGTGTTTTTTGCCTCTTGCTGTGCCTTGTGATTTGTTTCTTGATAGCCAGACCTGAGGTTCCAGGTAAAAAGAACTGTGGTGAACAGGTCTTTAGTATGTGGTGGTTAGGTGTGGGGAAGAGGCGGTGTTCTATAGTCCTAGGATTGCACCTTAAGTGTTTTTGGTGAGCTTGTGCCCTGAATTTCACCACTGTATCTCAGTTTGGGGTTTTTTGCTTGTTTGTTTTGATTTATTCACTTATGGGGGCAGGATGGCTGGAGTTGTGTATTTCCCTTTCTCCACTTCTGCTACTTGGGCACTGATGAAACATCATAGTTCAGGCTTTAGTAAAATAGTTCTCTTGTGGATAGATCTTGGTCAGAACAGAACTCTGGTGTACTTCAGGTGATTCCTTTTCCCTTTTCACTGCTAGAGGCTCAAGGGGATTTTTCTTCAGTATTTACTGTAAGGACTTGATAGAACTTCTGGAGGTAAACCACAAAAGTACAGGAGGCTGTCTTTGGAGTTTGAAGCTCTCGGAGTTGTCCACACTGAGTGTTCAGCAACTTGTCAGTTATAGCCCAGTTTTTCTGCCCTGGTATTCATTTGCAAGTTTGTGTTGCAGTAAGTTGTGAATTTCTGTATTGGCCAATCTCTCCGATTTTGGGGGCAGCAGTTTTCCCTGTGACCTCATATCTCTGATGGATCTGAGAAGCATTGTTGATTTTTTAGTTTATTTGGCTTTTTACTCTTGTCAGATTAGAATGGGGACTTCTTAGGTTCTTATGAACCAGAAAGTGGAAGTCGCCACTAAATTTTTACAAGGTACTGATGGGTTATGACCCACAGTTTGAGAAACAGTTAAATTATATGGAACTAACTTTCAGCTAAGTGAAGAAAAATGAAACACAAAACACTATGTAGTATATGATTTCGTTTATATGACATTCGAGAAAAAACTGTGGTTGCCTGGAGCCAATGACCTGGGGAAGGGACCGACTGCAAAGGGGAACAAGGGGACATTTTGGATGATGGAAATGTTTTGCATTTTCTGGTGGTGGTGGTGGTGGTTCTGTGACTGCATTCAATTGCAATTGAAACTCAACACACTTCCCTACACTTAAAATCGATAAATTTTATTATATGAAACTATACCTCAATAAAGTTGGGCAAGATGGAGATTTAGTTGCTAAGCAGTCTTCCAGTGGATCACCAGCAAAAAAGACTTTAAAAGGAAACCTCCAAAGCTCACAATCAGGAGGAAAAAAATGCTGTTATGTTTTTTCTACTGGGTTAGAGTGAGGTGGGATGTCACAGTGTGAGGTTCCAGGGATCTTGGTGCACTGAAGCCGTTACACATGTTCCGACTATGTTCTCATTGCTGCAGTTGGTGAAGCTACTCATAACTTGGGCTTACCCTTTACTGAAAACCCCAAACACACTTTTCTGTTGGTAGATTTCATGTGGCTCCCTGTTTTTTCTTAAAAATCATTTGCTGCTGCAGAATGTGAGGTATTTTCTTCACGAAATGCAAAATGTTTACCATTGAATGAAGGCAACATTAAAAGTTGATGTGATTTGTTTCTCTCTCTGGTTTTGGGAGACAAGCCATAAGAAACTCTTAACTGTAGGAAACCTGAGTGTTGCCGGAGGAGAGACGGGTGGGAGGGATGGGGTAACTGTGTGGTGGGCATTAAGGAGGGCATGTGATATGATGAGCCCTGGGTGATATACGCAACTGATGAATCACTGAACTTCTCCTCTGAAACTAATAATATACTATATGTTAATTAATTGAATTTAAATAAAATAAAATTTAAAAAATATATTAATAAAATGTTGATCTGATACATCATAGAAGGTTTTGATTTGGATTTTATCTTTTAGGAACTGTGGAGTTTATTATGGACTCAAAGCACAATTTCTACTTCATGGAAATGAATACAAGGCTGCAAGTGGAGCATCCTGTTACTGAGATGATCACAGGAACCGACTTGGTGGAGTGGCAGCTTAGGGTGGGAATATTTTTTCTGTTAAAGATCAGTCTTGAGAGTATGTTACCTGCTAGCCTCCTAAAAGAAGCTGTCACTTTGGACAAGGGTTTAGTTCTTGGAGGTTGTCATGAGGACAGGAAAATGGGAAGTTAAAGATATTTCATTTGTTGCTGTGACGTTATTGTTACTTTATGGACTCAGATTTCTAACCTGTCACTTACCATCACTTCTCTTTGGCATGGAGCCGCGGAAGGCAAGGGGCAGGTGAGCTGCGGCCACTGAGGCTCTCTTGTGACCACATTATCTCAATACCAAAGCCTTGTGCTCTGCCTGAGGCCACAGTATTCTGGTCTGGGCCATCATTTGATTTTAGATGCAGGCCCCAGTGAAAAGAGCTAAGGAAGAGCTGGAAATGAAGAGCCAAGTAATGATCTAGACCAATAGAGTGAGCCACATGCAAGTGCTGTTGTTCATAGAATAAATATAGCCCATTCAGCACACTGTTGTTATAGAATAAGTATAGCCCATTCAGAATAAGTGTTTAGAAATACGTCTGCTGTGTGTTACAAAAGTATCAGTCTATAATTGTTCCTTTGTTATAAATAGTTTCTGCGAAACACTGGCCTGAACTAGAGTTCCACAAAGCATATTCCTTCAAATAAGAATAATAACATAGTCTGCTTTATTCTTATTATTGAAAACTTTTCGTTTTACAGCCTTTTTTAATATAAAAAATATTTAAGTGCTTGGCTCCTTATATATTCTGAATCTAAATTTTCTGGGTTTTTTGCATGTTGTGATACTAGCGTCTTGATTATTTTGATAATTTTGTCTTTTCAGAACGTCTATGGACAATAATACGATGTTCCTTTTGCTGGTTCCTTGGGGATGATTGGTGGTTTTAATTGAACCATAAGATTCTTTGGGGCCCCTATAGCCTTGGGGGCTAATGAAAACCAGGCACATCAGGCTAGGGTTAGTAAGTGATGGAAAAATTGTAGCAGATTTAGAAAGTTTTGGAAAGAGTGTTTCTGTTTCCAAAATTCAAGGAAAGGGGATTTTTTTTTTTTCCTGAAGCAATAATTGAGAGAGTCCAGAATTCTTTTTTTGTTTTTTGTTTTTTAAGATTTATTTATTTATTTATTTTTAGATATGGCAGGAGGGGCAGAAGGAAAGGGAGAAAGAATTTCAGGCAGACTGCACTGAGTGCAGAGCCCAAAGCCGAGCTCTCTCTCACAATCCTGAGATCTCAACCTGAGCCGAAACCAGGAGTCGGACGTTCAACTGACTGTACCACCCCAGCACCCCAGGAGTCTAGAATTTTGAAATTATCATGGATAAAAGATTTCTAGGGAAGGGAAGAGAAAGCTTTTGGACATAAAGGGAACCAGTAGACTTTTCATTTCTGTCTCTCAAGAAATTGCAAGAGCTTTGAGGCCCTTTAAGAAAGGAAGTAGGCTTTTCTTATCTAGGGAGGGATTCTAGAACTGATGGATACTATTGGACCTCATTTACAATGTTCAAGGCACTTCGGAGTCCGGCTTCCAGGCAGAGGTAAAACAAGGGGTCTTGCCATTTGGTGAATTAAGAGTTCAAGCTCCAGGCCCAGCCTCTGGAGGCGGGGGCTCCCTGGAACGAGGCGGCAGTGGTAGCAGCACCTGGGCTGCAGACGCAGGTGGTAGCCACGTCCAGGGGAAGCTGGGGAAAGTAGCCAAGCTCCAGCAGTTCCAAAGAGTCAGTGTCTAAGCCTGAGCAAACTCTCATGGAACAGATTTCCATAGATCCAGAGGCATGGTTGATGCCTGTCTCTTTTGAGCCCAGATAGAAGCAAACCTGAGAGGAAAACAGGCAAAGATAAGCCAGGTTGAAATGGGACTATATAGTCAGAAATAAGATCACATCGTGAAATACGGACACATGGTCATTCTTTTCCTTGTTTGTATCAAGACAAATAGAATTTATTGAAACATTAAAAGAGTATTTCATTATAAAGGGTAAGAATGAAATGGCAAGGGGCGCCTGGGTGGCTCAGTTGGTTAGGTGACTGCCTTCGGCTCAGGTCATGATCCCGGAGACCCGGGATCGAGTCCCACATCGGGCTCCCTGCTCGGCAGGAAGCCTGCTTCTCCCTCTCTCACTCCCCCTGCTTGTGTTCCCTCTCTGGCTGTGTTTCTCTCTGTCAAATACATAAATAAAATCTTTAAAAAAAAAAAGAAGAATGAAATGACAATAGCTAACACTTATGTGGTACTTACTGTATGCACTTTATGAAGCATCAACAGATTAAGAAACATGCCTAGAACAGAGTAAGTACAGAAACAGAATTGGAACCCAGACACTAGGGCTACAGAGTCTGTGGTTTGAAGCACCATGTCATAAAGGCATTTGATGTAGTCTATTTTCCTTTCATTCTTAACTCCCGTGGTTCATGAATTTTCTTACCTGCAAATTTAAAGAGATGAAGCCTTTGCTTCTGTTTCATGCTTACCTGCTTTGTTCCAAATGGTGCTAAATTACTTTGTTTCTTCCCCTGTATCTTTTGCGTTCTCAATTTGTCTTTTTCTCATCTTGGAGGAGAAGTTAAGGAGAAAGTGGAGAGAATGACAGCATGTCTTCCAATGGCCTTTTCCAAATTATACTAGTTGAAGAGAGAGAGGTTGTTGTGTTGGTACATAGCAGTATAATTGTAGTGATAAACAGTGGTGGTCATCCTGTTTATAATCTGGCATCATGTGATAATGCGTTAACATAACAAAATTGAAAAACCATGTTTCCCTTTCTGTTTTGCTTTATCATTCACTTGGTGATGAAGATGACAAAGATGGGGGCACCTGCCTGTCACTGTGGGTAGCACATGTGACTCTTGATCTCAGGGTGACGAGTTTGAGCCCCATGTTGGGTGTAGAGTTTACTTAAATAAATAAAAGTTAAAAAAAAAAAGGTTAACAAAGATCACAAATGCCACACTTTAGCCATAGCTGTGAGTGCGGCCCTAAACACCAACTAATAATTAACTATTAAAAAAAGATTGGTTTGGTAACTGAGCACTGATATTTTAAATGAAAACATTATCTTGCCAGTAAGGAATTTTAATTGTGATTACATTGAAAAAACACTGGTCTTTATATTTATAATTTAGTCATCAGTTCACCTGCTTTTTCTACTTAAAAACTGTAGAAACCCATTGTAATTAATACATTATTTCCAGGGCACCTGTGTGGCTCAGTTTGTTAAGCCACTGCCTTCAGCTCAGGTCATGATCCTGGAGTCCCAGGATCAAGTCCCGCATCAGGCTCCCAGCTCTGTGGGGAGTCTGCTTCTCCCTCTGACCTTCTCCCCTTTCTCTCTCTCTCTCTCTCTCTCTCTCTCGCTCGCTCTCTCATTAAAAGAAAAAAATACATTATTTCCCAGCTGCCTCTCTTTTCTTAACCTATTTTTGTTTTACCCCAAACTCGGGGAGGTGGGTAAAGTAATAGTTTTTGTTTGACTTCATTATAAAGCCCGAATGTACATTTTCCATGGAAAAAGGCACAACCATCAACTTACCCAGTCTCAGAGGTGCTATAAGGGGGGTTTTCATAGAGGCACATCTTCTTTTACCAGGTTGCAGCAGGAGAGAAGATTCCTTTGAGCCAGGAAGAAATAACTCTGCAGGGCCATTCCTTTGAAGCTAGAATATATGCAGAAGATCCTGACAATAACTTCATGCCCGGGGCTGGGCCATTAGTGCATCTCTCCACCCCTCAGGCAGACCTTTGCACTAGGATCGAAACTGGAGTGAGACAAGGTAAAGTGAAATAAAATGAAAAGTCTCGGTATTTTTGACTTTCCAGTGCGTAATTATTTCCGGATGGCCTTTGTTTCTTGTGTCTTATGGAAATATTTAGTATGTTTTAGAATAAAGGACTTCATTGATTTCTCATTAATCTTTATTTTTCTTTCTGGAATAGTTATTTAAATAAAATAGCTAGTCTTTTTAAACAATACTCCCCTTGTTGAAATGTATCAGTCCTTGTTCTGACCTAAATAACATACATTTTGTGTGCACTGTTTTATATTTCTCCTCTGCCTAGTTCTAAAAGTGATTGAAGGCACTGATCCCCACTATGCCCAATGCCTTCTGCCTTCAAGGGACTTAAAGTCATGCTGGAGAATTAATACATAGAATTAATATATAAACTCAGTACAAGCTAAACAATAATAAAGAGAGAATAGTAACGGCGCAAGAGCTCTCATAGTCAGCATATGATTTAACAACAATGATCATAACAATTATTTAGCCTTTACTGTGTACTGTATAGGCTGTTCCAGGGGACTTTTTTACATGGGCTGCTTTAACCGTGAGAACTACCCTGTGAGTAGACAGTTGTCATCACCCCCATTTTCCAGGTGAGGAAACCAGGGCACAGAGAAGTTAGGTGACTGGCCCAAGGTCACCATCAGAGTCAAGTTTCACACCCAGTCTCTGGCTCCCAAGTCCGTGCCTGGGACTCCTACCACCTTGACTCTAGCTGCCAGAGAAGCTTATCCGGATAAGTGATGAGCGTTTCTCAGGATTGGAGGTTATATTAGGCCTGTACAGCCGGGACTCATTTCGAGGAGGAAGCGGGGAGTGGATGGGAGTAGGCGAATCAAACAGCACACAGAACAGGGAAGAAAGGAAAAGAATGCAGGATGGTGACTAGTTGGAGGTGCAGCTAGGGATACAGGTGGAGGAGAGAGCACCTGAGGTCTTGAAAGCCAAAATGAGGGGTCAGGACGTCTTGAGGACAAACTGGAGGAATTTTGAGTGCTCCGGCCCAACCACAGCAAGACTTAGTGGTCGGTACATTTTTTTGAACTTAACAACAGAAGACTTTAGAGAGATAAGAGAATGCTTGCAATGGAAAAGAAAGAATCTGCAGGACAAGCAAAACTTGCAGTGTAATTTAATAAAGGTGCTCAAAGGATAATAGGTATAATTCCGAGGACTCCCAGATTCACATCGCCGCAGGGGAAGGTCATCTACTCCAAGAAGCTTCTCCAACCCTCCTCTTCTCTATTCCCCTGAGCCCCTTTTGTATTCCTCAGGCACTTTCCTTATTTATTTATTTTTTTTTACAGTAACGCTTTTACTCCTTGTCTAGTGTTCCCAACATATTGTAAGTTTCTTCCATGTTATATTTGCAGCACTTTGCTCAGACCTGGGCCTACAAGTGTTCAGTATGTGTTGGTGAGAGTTGGGGTGGGTAGATGGGTGGATGATGGATAAGAGAGTGTAATCCAATCCCTTGATATTATAGATAAAGACCCTGGGGTTCAGAGGAGTCCAGTGACCTTCCAAAAATCACACAGAGGTCCTAGAATAGTATTCTTTGTAATATACTGCATCCTTTTGACTTGAACCGTTTTTAACCTGGAACCATGAGATGTGTATGGTTCAGATTTTTTTTAACTATTCCAGCCAGCAGCTCGGTGGCACAGGCTGGCTTACAGTGGGTCTTCATGTGCACGGCCCTGAACTTATGGGACTGTGTGGTTTGGATTCTTGTTCTCTAAGACTCAATCTTGCAATGATAGCTGTTCTTTGTTTAGTGGTTCTGCATTTGGCATTTGGCCAATTACCAATCCTCCAAGAACCCTACAGGATAGCAGGATTATTATCCGTCTTTTCCTGATGAGGAAACTGAAGGGTGGTGGGAAGGGAATGCTAAGGGCAGAAGTGATTGTGGCAGGAGAGGGTCGAGACAGTTTGAACTGACTTCCAAAATGAGAAGGGAAAAGAAGGTTCAGAAGAAGATAGGATGGGGAAAGCCGGCCTGTGTGTTACTGGATCACTGTTTTCGGGCCTGGTGCCCTTGGATGGCCATTGTCTCCTCAGACTTGTGGTAAGTTTTTAAACCGCTGTGAGACTCAGTTCCTCATGAATAAAAAAGTGGTAACAGTATCTATCACGCAGGAGCTCCTGAAGATTAAGTGTGAAGTGAGCATAAAGCCCCAGCAGAATGTCTTGCATGTCATATTTTATCACTTTAAGTTTTGATTTTGAGTGGTTGCTGTGGTTTTTCAATTTCAGGAGATGAGGTTTCAGTGCATTATGACCCCATGATTGCAAAGCTGGTTGTATGGGCTGCAGATCGCCAGGCGGCCTTGACGAAACTGAGGTACAGCCTTCGTCAGTACAATGTGAGTGCCTTGCGGCCATGTTGGGGACCCTGTTCTGTGCATCTCCACGGCCAAGTTTGTCTCTCATGACTGGTCAGCCTTTGTCCTTGTCAGCTTATTTCCACCAGTTACCCAGGTGTCAGGGACAGACTGATTTCACATTCCCATGGGTCAGAAAAGAGTTTAATGACTTCTTGATTCAGCTAGAAAAGAAAAATTGCAGGGCTAAAACTGTTAATGTCAGTGTTATACTTCAGTGCCATCTGATATTAAATTATATTCATCCTGTTAGATAAGGCAAGCTATACAAGTGTGGCCTACAGTCTGGTTTTATTTTCCCCAAAGGAAAATAATTGTGTTCACTTTTATCCATTTGACAGAATTTGTTGTTTTTTTTGTAGCATGTTAATTTCCTTGGTGCAATAAGCCCTAGACCACACTGATGTAGGTTCATAGAAGGATTTATTAACCCGTGACATCTGAAGTGTTATATGTCATTAATTTGCCCTCACTTCTCATGTCTATGGCTCCAACCACATGGGTCTCCTTGCCATTCCTTAGACACACCCATCAAGGACCCATGTATTCCCCTTCTCGCTCCCAGCATGTGCTTTCCCCACATGATCGCAGGACTGCCTCCTCACCATCCTCAGCTCCTGCTTGTCTCAGAATTCTTCCTAGGCTTCTCCATTTTTTTAAAAAAAGATTTCATTTATTTACTGAGAGAGAGGGCGTGTGTGTGTGTGTGTGTGTGCATAAGTCGGGGGAAGGGCAGAGGGTGAGAAAGAATCCCTAGCAGACTTGCGTCAAGTGCAGAGCCCCAACACAGGGCTCAATCCTACAACTCTGAGATTGTGACCTGAGCTGAAACCAAGAATCAGACATTTAACCAACGGAGCCAGCCAGGAGCCCATCCATTTTTTTTTAATTGAACTATAGTTGATAAATACTGTTATATTAGTTTTAGGTGTACAGCAGAGTGATTCAATTCTATACCTTACACAGGACTCACCGCATTTAGTATAGCCACCATCTGTCACCAAAGTGATTACAGTATTACTGACTACATTCCATATGCTGTACTTTTCATCCCTGTGACTTACTTATTTTATAACTGGAAATTTGTACCTCTCGATCCCATTCATCTGTTTAACTTATCGCTTCATCACCTTCCCCTCCGGCAACCACCAGTTCTCTATGAGTTGTTTCTATTGTGTGTTTGCTTTGTGTTTTAGATTGCACATGTAAGTGAAATCATGATATTCGTCTTTGTCGGACTTATTTCACTTAGTATAATACTCTCTAGGTCCATCCATGTTACACATGGCAAGATTTTGTTCTTTATTTTGGCTGGGTAGTATTCCATTATGTCTATACACCACATCTTCTTTATCCTTCATCTGTGGATGGACTAAGGTTGCTTCCATATCTTGACTATTGTAAATCATGTTGCAGTAAACGTAGGTGCATATATCTTTTCTAATTTGTGCTTTCATTTCATTTGGGCAAATAACCAGCAATGGGATTACTGGATCATATAATATTTCTGTTTTTAATTTGGGGGGGCGGGGAACATCCATTCTGTCTTCCACAGAGGCTGTATCCATTCACTTTCCTACCAACAGGGCACAGGGTTCCCTTTCCTCTGTGTCCTTACCAACAGCTTGTTATTTTTGTCTTTTTGATACTAGCCATTCTGGCTGGTATGAAGTGGTATCTCATTGTGGTTTTGATTTGCATTTCCCTGACAATCAGTGATGGTGAGCATCTTTTCATGTGTCTGTTAGTCATTTATATGTCATTTTGGAGGAAAAAAATGTCTATTCCAGTCACCTGCCCACTTTTTAATTGGATTATTAGGTTTTTGGTGTTGAGTTGTAGGAGTCCTTTATATATTTTGGATATTAGCCCCTTATCAGGACATGTCATTTCCAGCTATCATCTCCCATTCTTTTTCCAATACCTTTTCATTTTGTTGATGGTTTTCTTCCCTGTGCAAAAGCTTTTTAGTTCCGTGTAGTCCCAGTAGTTTATTTTTGCTTTTGTTTCCTTTGCCTAAGGAGACGTATCCATAAATATGTTGCTAGAGCTAACAGCCGGGAGATTACTGCCTATGTTTCTTTTAGGAGTTTCATTGTTTCAAGTCTCACATTTAGGGCTGTAATCCCTTTTGAGTTTGTTTTTTGTGTATGGTATGAGAAAGTCATCCAGTTTCATTCTTTTGCATGTAGCTGGCCTGTTTTCCCAACCCCAGTTATTGAAAAGATGGTCCTTTCCCAGTGTATATTCTTCTTGCCTCCTTTGTTGTAGATTAATTGACCACGTAAGTGGGGGGTTATTTCTGGGCTCTCAGTTCTGTTCCATTGATCTTTGTGTCTGTTTTTGTGCCAGTACCATAATGTTTTTATTACTACAGCTTTGTATTGTCGCTTGAAACCAGGTCACCCCATTTAAAATAGGGCCCTTTGCTCTTCTCTATCCCTTTAACCAGCCTTACTTTTCTTCATATGGCCTGATATCATGTTAGATATTTGTTTATAGATATTGTCTGTTATCTGTCCCTAGAATATAAGCTCTTTGAGGTTTCATTCCTCATCGTGTCCCCAGTGCCTGGATCAGGGCCTGGCAACTAACAGTGCTCAGTAAATGGCTAGTCAGTGAATGACTGGATGAATAAATGAATGAACCCAAGACGCAGATACCTGGTTTTACCCTTGATCCCATTTATTGGGCTTATGTGGGTTCATTTTATACCTTTTCATTTTTATATTAGTGTGCAAAGTTTGGATTTTAGTGTCAGAAGGAGGTTCCTTTGAGGTCATTTAATCCTATCCCCTCCTCAGTTTGCAGTCTTCCTATTTTGTGGGAGTATTCTGAGTGGCGTGTCTTTCATATCTTGCAAATAAATTTCATTTAAGTTTCTTAACATTTATCACTTTCCTAGCATGAATCAATTAAATGTCTCCACACTACCTACCGTAACATCATTTCCTGTTTCCTTTTTATCATAGAGAGTAATATGCAGCCTAACACATTTTAAAATGTATTGTAAAATACAGTCTTAAGTGTTAAGTCCAGATAGGTAGTGATGGTGAAAGGGTTTTTTTGTTTTGTTTTTCCTACAAGTTGTCCTACTGTGCCACGTGGTACCTTAGTAGGTTTTTTATTTTCCTTGAGAGTTGTCCATTGTAGAAAATACTTCGTACAAAGAGCAGATGCCACTATTTTCTTCCTTCCTTCCTTCCTTCCTTCCTTCCTTCCTTCCTTCCTTCCTTCCTTAGATGTTCTTTTTTTATTTGACAGAGAGAAACACAGCTAGAGAGGGAATACACGCAGCTAGAGAGAGGGAGGAGCAAGCTACCCGCTGAGCAGGGAGCCCGATGCAGGGCTCAATCTGGGGAGTCTGGGATCATGACCTGAGCTGAAGGCAGGCGCTTAATGACTGAGCCACCCAGGTGGCGCCCCTAGAAACGATTTTTTGAGTATGTTGTTTTCCCCACTCACTAGGGACATGGGCTTTATTCCCTTCCTAGATTGTCGGACTGCACACCAACATTGACTTCCTCCTCAGCCTGTCCGGCCACCCAGAGTTTGAGGCTGGGAACGTGCACACAGATTTCATCGCTCAACACCACAAAGAACTGTTTCCCAGTAGGAAGGCCACAGCCAAGGAGTTCTTATGCCAGGCAGCTCTGGCTCTCATCCTCAAGGAGAAAGCTATGTCTGATACTTTCAACATTCAGTCACAAGGTATGGAATGCTTTTCCTTTCCTCTGCTTGTTAAGAGTCTATGAATAAGCTTGGAGGTGCTTTTCTTTCTTTCTGCCACTCTTGTGTCCCTTTTCTTCCCTCAGTGATTGACAGTATCCTCTGCTAATGTGGTTTTTAGTGTGATTCACTGCATTTTTAGAATAGATTCACATTTTTAGAGTAGATTCACATACCGTGCGTATGCCCATAAACACTTTTTAACCCATGAAATATAACTTAACTACTTGCCTTACAGTGTTGAGATGGATCTTTTTTCACTCAAACACTAGTTCTTCCTACACCCAAAGCTTTTTTAATTCGCCGCTCCTTTCAAGGACCTACGGTACTGTGTTTTCTGTACCTGTGGCAACTTCCTTGGTCCTAGGGACTAAAGACAGAGCACTGGAGACTCTGATTCTCTCGGGTTACCTGAGATGTATTATTGTCATTTCCTCCTTTCCTTTTCCATTCTGTGCTCAAATTTTTGACAAACTAAGGACCAAGGTACTTCTTCGAATCAGAAACTCTGAGCACGGGAAGGACTATGGCAGAGGTCTGTCCTGGTTGCCTCACGCACACATCTCTGCTTCAGCACCCCCGCTAAGTTGTTGCGCAGCCTCTTCTTAACACCTCAGGAGAAGCTAGAAATTTGTAACGAGAGCTCACTAGCCTATTATGGTTTCAGTCAGTTCTTCATTTAAAAGTTTTTCCCTCTAAATTGAGCAAACTCTCAGCTCTCCCTAACTTGCTCCAGAATATTTACTTCAGGCTAACTCTGACCTTTGGTGCCAACAGGAAAGAAAAAAATAAATTAAATAATCCATTTATCTCTCCAATATTTTTAGGATTATTATATTATAGGATTTTATTATTAGGATCTTTAATTTCTAGACTCATTCAAGAAAGTTATATTGAAAGCTTAAAAGATATAACTACAGCTTTAGGAAATGTTTGCTCTATTCTCATTTTGTCCTTTTATACTACATGAAATGCCTCTAAATATGCCCACACGGTTTTCCTAAGCCTGAACAGAGCATTGTTAGAATCGAATACCCTTTTTTTTTTTTTTAAAGATTTTATTTATTTATTTGAGAGAGAGAGAGAGAGAGAGCATGCACAAGAGCAGGGAGGGGCAGGGGGAAAGGCAGGCTCCCCACTGAGCAGGAAGACCAATGCAGGACCCCATCCTGGGTCTCCAGGATCATGAACCTAAGCCAAAGGCAGAGACTCAACCAACTGAGCCACCCAGACAGATACCCCAGAATCTAGTGTTCTCTTACTCTCCTTCCTTTTTTACAATTTAAAACTGGCACACAAATGAGCTTCAGAAGAAATTGCTTCAGTTCAGCTATGCTGTAACTCCTGGATATCGTCCAACAGAGGATGAACACAAGCCTGTGGGTGGGACGAGTGACGCAGAAAGAGGCGAGGCGAGGCGAGCCGAGAGAGAAGTAGTGAGTGGTGGAGATATTGGTGACCTGGAATGCATTTGCCCGAGAAGGGGAGACCACTGTGCCGTTTATGCCTCTAGAAGAGGAACATTTCGGCTGCACGCTCTCTGATTTTTCAGAGAAGCTTAGATTTTTCATATGACATTTCCTGAGATAAAATGAAATTATCTAATTTAAATTTAAAGCAATATGCACAGAGACACATTTGAGCTACCAGCGTAGGGCATTTTCTTTTGTAAAGTATGAAGTCAGGCCTGATGTTTGCAAATTTCTTGCTGAATTTTAATTTTTTTTCTAGATCAGTACTCACCTTTTGCATCCAGCAGTGGAAGGAGACTGAATATCTCTTACACCAGAAACATAACTCTGAGGGATGGTAAAAACAGTAAGTAATGTTTTATTAAAAGAGGAGTGTGCTTCAGAGAAATAGCTCATATTCATTGTATTCACCTGGACAAAACCCCAGTCATGGAGCAGGAAGTTACATTTTTTAAGCTCCCTAGCCTAACCATTGGTAGGAATACTAGGATTGACTGGCTCGTGTGGTATAATTAGTGGTATTTTTCTTCTTTTTTCCTTTTTCTATATTTTGTAAATATTCAAAAAATATGTCATAAAATACTTAGCAAAATGGCTAAAATGAAATATTCCAAGACGTT
>PITA01000507.1:89020-191505 GCA_004023965.1 Spilogale gracilis
CTAAGTGTGTTATTAAGGAGCCGTGATTTGTTAAGTGCCTGATCACATGTAAATTTTTATCTTCACCAAAAGAGGGGCACCTGGTTGGTTCAGTTGGTTAAACGTCCACCTTCAGCTCAAGTCATGATCCCAGGATCCTGGGCTCAAGCCTGGTGTCTATTCAGCTCTCTGCTCAACAGGGAGTCTGCTTCTCCCTCTCCCTCTGCCCCTCCCGACTCATGCGCTCACATGTGCTCCCTCTCTCTCTCCCTCAAATAAGTAAAATCTTGGTTAAAAAAAAAAAAAAATCAGTCCTCACTATAATTGAATGAGGAGGAGTCCCTGCCCTACCCATGTAGAGCCAATGAAACTGAGGTAAAGAAGTTGAAGTAACTTACTGAAGGTTGGTGACATTGACATCCAGCCTTTCTGACCTTGACTCCTGTGCTATTTTTACTTTTCCAGTGGAAAATTGATTTTTGACTGTAAACTAATTTGAGTAGGCTGAGGGTGGGACTGATTTATTATAATTGAAGCCAGGAAGGAGAGTCTGACATCAAACATTTTTTATTTTTTATATATTTGTGGCTAGAACAATGTATCAGAGGGATCAGAATCCCTTGATAGCAGTATTCTTTCTGCTGCAGGACAGTTTGCATGGGAAGCAAGATGAGTGCAGAGTCAGAGCTGGGCGGGCGGCATAACCTTGAATGTGGGGTGTCATTGAACTGTGGAAGTGCCATTATAAAAACGTGCCTACCAACTAGACCAGAACCCTCCTGCTAGTTCATTGCAGTACCCTCTTCCCCAGACAGAGTAAGGTCTTCTTTATCTCAACTCTCTGTTAGAGAGACTAACACTGCACCATGCTACGCTTCCAGACCTTATTAAATATGTAAGAGGTTGGTGTGCTTGGCTGGTTCAGTCGGTTGAGCATTCAACTTGATCTCAGAGTCGTGAGTTCAAGCACCACATTGGGCATAGATGATTAATTATTTATATATTGTATCGATTATATTATCGATATATAATATCGATATATTATAGCTAGACCTATAGATATGTACAGATTATAGATTATAGAAAATTAATTTAAAAATGAAGAAATAAAAGGATGTTTAACATTCTGTTGTGGAGATCTAGAGATAAGTAGGGGAGGGACGAACAAACTCAGTTACCCCATAACATGTGAAAGAATTTATTCTCTTTGGTGCAATTGTAAATGAGATTATTTTCTTTATTTCCCTTTCTGTTGTTTCATTATTAGTGAATAGAAATGCAACAGATTTTTGTATATATGGTTTTCATGTCCTGCGACTTTACTGAATTCATTTATTAAATCTTACAGTTTTTTGGTGGAGTCTTTAGGATTTTCTATGTATAGCATCATATTATCTGGAAATAATGACAGTTTTACTTCTTCTTTATTAATTGAATGCCTTTTATTTATTTATTTTCTTGTCTGATTGCTCTGGCCAGGACTTCAGTACTATGTTGAATAAAGTGGTGAGAATGTACATCCTTGTCTTGTTCCTGACCGTATTGGGAAAGCTTTCAGCTTTTTATCATTGAGTATGATGTTAACTGTTGGTTATTGATTTACAAATGGATGAAGGAGATGCGGCATATATACACAATGGAATATTACTCAGTCTTGAGAAAGAACGAAATCTTGCCATTTGTGGCAACATAGATGGACCTAGACAGTATTGTGCTAAGTGAAATAAGCCAGAGAAAGACAAATATCATATGTTTTCACTTAATATGTGGACCCTAAAAAAAACAAAACAAGTGAGTAAACAAACAACAAAGAGAGAAACAGACTCACAGAAAACAAACTAGTGGCTGCAGAAGGAGGGGGAGGCAGTGGATGAAATGGTGAAGGGGATTAAGAGGTACAAACTTCCAGTTATAAAACGAATAAGTCACAGGAATGAAAAGTACAGCATAAGGAATATAGTCCATAATATTATAATATACTTATGGTAAACATTTCATAATTTATATAATTGCTGAATTCACTATGTTGTATACCTGAAACTAATTTAAAATTATATGTCAACTGTAATTTTTAAGAAATTTTTAAAAATAATTTAGTTTTCCTAGCAGTGTGTTTACTATGGTTCTATTGACATTCATGTCATCTAAATATGTTTCATATTTCATAAATCAAAAAAAAACAATGTATAATTGGATGCATTTTCTCTTAAGGGTTAAAAGATACTGGCACAGTATAGGTTGGAGAGGTTTCATTTACTTCTATGTTCATTACAGAGTTTTCAAAAAAATAGATATTTTGAGTAACGTGAAAGAGAAAAAAAAAGATGTCTTTGTCCCTACTCTCTTCTCTTAAGGAATTTACCATCTAACAAAAGAGAAGCAGGTATGTTGGGAAGATAGGTGGTGTGGTGGTTAATGATGCAGACCCTGGTGGGGTCTGGGGGGTGCAGTCGGTTAGGCATCCGACTCTTGGTTTTGGCTGAGGGCCTGAGGCACCTAAGGGTCATGGGATCAAGCCCCACATCGGGCTCCTCAGTGAGCGCAGAGTCTGGGACTCTGTGTCCCTCTACTCCTCCCCACTGTGCTGTCTCTCTCGTTTTCTGTCTCTCTAATATAAATAACTAAATCTTTTAAAATAAATAAATAAAAATAATGCAGACCCTGGAGTGAGGCTGTTATGGGTTTGATTCTGGTTTCTCTGTCGTCTGTGCCCTTGGGCAAGACACACTCTCTAAGCACCAAGGTCCTCAGCTGTAAATGGGAATGATAATAATAATTACTTCTTTGGGTTGTTGTGGATATGAAATGAGATGACATCGAAAGCTCATGTGCAGCATATAGCAAGCAGTCAGTAGACATTAACTGTCATACTCCTCCTCATTATTAAATTACCTCCTTGCTACTATTGAAAGACAAAGTAGATATACATGTCATATGTTAAGAAAAAAGGTGGATAAATAAATTTTTTTTAAGATTTTTTTTTTTTTTTGACACATCACAAGTAGGCAGAGAGTCAGGCAGAGAGTGGGGGGGAAGCAGGCTCCCTGCCAAGCAGAGAGCCCAACACGGGCCTGGATCCCAGGACCCTGAGATCATGACCTGAGCAGAAGGCAGAGGCTTTAACCCACTGAGCCACCCAGGTGCCCAATAAATTTTTTTAAGTTGGTTGCAGAATAGTATGTGTAAGAATATACTATTGTTATAAAAGAAAAGTATAAGTGTGTACATTCTGAAAGGACTCACGTTAGAGAGTTTAATAGTAGTTACAATAGGCAATAGAGAGGACTTTCCCTTTTTACTTTATATACTTCAGTATTTGACTTCTGTGAAGTTTTATTTTTGTACTTTTTTAAAAAACAGCTGATAAAAAGAAAAATCATTTATCCTAAAACTGGATGAGGAAAGAATCATAATGGTGTTTTATATGCAAATGTTTATTGAAATGTTCAGAGGAGAGAAAATTCATTCCAGCTTCCCAGGCACCATGAATGAGCCTGAGGTGAACGCGGGCGGAGCGGTTTCAGTTTGCTCTGGCTGGGGACTGACAACATGTTGAAGGAGGAGCATGCGCAAAGAGGCACAGCAGGGGGAAGACTGGAGGCATATATGGAGAACATTAATTGACCCATTTCCCATTTGGTTGCAATATAGGACCATGTAGAAGAACGGTGGGAAATAAGACTGAAACTTTAGGGCCTTTAATACCAGGCCAAGTATTTTGAATATAGTGGGGATGCGCTAGGAAGCATCAGCTGGAAGGGCTGAGACAGGAAGCAGGAAGTCCCCGGAAGACCTCAGTGTTACCCAGGCGTGTGGCCTGCCCTCTGAATCAGGTTTGAGTAACCGGAATGAGAGGAAGACATGAATAGGACAGTTAGGGAAGAATTTGGCAGCTTTGCAGTGACTATGGAATGTAGAAAGCAAAGGAGAAGGTAAGAATGACAGGTTATCAACCTGGATGACAAGGAAAGTAGTGGTGCCAGTCACGGAGCTCACAGGGTGGGAGGGAATGTGGAAGAGTGTGGCGGGGGGAATTTATTGGACCCACCATGTTCACTTTAAGGTGCAGATAGAGCGTCCCGCTGAGAATGACTAATCAGAGTTCTGGAGAAGGAAGGTCAGGGCTGGAAATGGATTTGAGCTGGCAGCATCAAAATGGTGGTTAAAGTATCAGGAGTCTATGAAATGACTTTAAGTCTGCATTCGCTCTACCACAAAACTTTTGATTTCCATCTCCTAGGAAGGTCCCCCCCCCCCCCGTCTTCTAGGAAAGTCTTTAACCATTTCTGTGTTCACATAATACTGTGAAATTTATATCATATTGTATGGTCTGTTACAGTTTACAAAGCACTTTCATATTTAGTAAATCATTGTTACATTCTCATACCCATTTAATGGGTCAGAATGGGCCAGGAAATCAGGACCTTGAGATTTGAAATGATTTAGTCAAGATCACACAGGTGATCATGCCACAGATGGCAGATTTGGATCTTAAATCTGAATTACTGTCTTCCAATCCATTGCATTTCCTGCTTTAACACTGCAGCTTTTCCTGTTGAAAAATATCTAAAATGTCCTACCACATTAGAAGAGCTTAAACTCCATTTTTTAAAATTTTAATTCCAGTATAATTAACATACAGTGTTATTTAGTTTCAGGGGTACAATATAGTAATTCAGCAATTCTATACATTACTTAGTGCTCATCAAGACGAATGTACTCTTAATCCCAATCACCTGGTTCACCTATTCCCCACCACCCCCACCTGCCTCTCCTCTGGTAACCACCCGTTTATTCTCTATAGTTAAGAGACGGCTTTAACTCCATTAAAAAAAAAAAACTTTGAAATTCACGTTTATTTGAAACTGCCTATAGATTTTTTTTTTTAATCTTTATTGTCAGGAAATTTATGTTGATAACCCGAACAGCTGGTTATCCTTAAGGTTGAAAGAGATTTATAGAATGTGAGTTACTAAATAAATTATTGTCTTCTAATTTTTCTTCAATTTTCCCCCCTTTTCCATAAAGATGTAGCCATAGCTGTAACATATAACCATGATGGGTCATATAGCATGCGGGTAAGTCTTACTGGTTTTTTATTTTGTTTTGTTAAAGATTTTATGTATTTATTTGACAGAGAAACACACTGAGAGAGGGAACACAAGCAGGGGGAGTGAGAGAGGGATGCGGGGCTCGATCCTAGGACTCCAGGATCATGACCTGAGTGGAAGGCAGACACTTAACAACTGAGCCACCCAGGCCCCCCCAGTCTTGCTGGTTTTGTTCTCTGGTTTAGAGCTAAATCTGATCTCTGCATATGGAGGAGGGTTTTGTTTTTTTTTTTTACACTCTAGTTTCTCCTAAGCCAGTGACCAATATGACTGCACTTGGAGGATGTCATGTGCTTTTATTTTCAGACCAATTTGGGGAAATTACCCACTCTGTAGTTCTGATTCTCTCCTCAGTTTGGCTGTGGTTCCCTTAAGAATGAAAACTTGGTAAAAATAAATAAATAGATAGATAGATAGATAGATAGATAAAAGCTTTGACTCAGACGTCTGACAAGTCACTAAAGTATGTGCATGTATTTAGAGCTAAAGCAGCCATTCTCAAACTTTTTGGTCTCAAGATCCATGTATACCCTTAAAAATTATTAAGACTCCCCAAAGAGCTTTTGTGTTAATTACATGTATTAATATTTACCATTTAGAAAGTTAAACCGAACATACTTTTATTTCTTACCATTCTTTTTCATGTATATTTTTAAAATTATATGTAAAATTTACCATATTAAACATTATGGAGTATAAAACATTGTTTTACAAGCTTCGCCACCATCCATCACCTCTTTTCTCCTCTTGCAAAATTGATACTCTTACCCATTAAACAATAGCTCTCCACCTGCCCTTTTCCACCTCCCCCTCCTCCCAGCCCCTGTCAACCAACATCCTACTTTTCTGTGTCTATGAATTTGACTACTTTAAATACATTTGGTCCTTTGTATTTGGCTATTTCACTTAGCTGTTTTCAAGGTTCTTCTATGTTGTAGCATATGTTCAAGTTTCCTTCCTTTTTGAAGTGGAATGATACTCCATTGCCACTAGATACCACACTTTGTTTATTCATTCATCTCTTGATGGAGACTTGGGTTGCTTCAACCTTTTGCCTGTTGTGGATAATGCTGCTATGCACATGGGCGACAAATACCTCTTTGAGATCCTGTTTTCAGTGCTTTTGGGAATATACTCATAAATAGAATTGCTGAATCATATGTTCATGTTCTATTTTTAATTTTTCAAGGAACTACCATACTGTTTTCCACAGTGGCTACACCATTTTATGTTCCTACCAACAGTGCATGAAGGTTCCCCTTTCTCTGCATCCTCGCCAACGTCAATTTTCTGTTTCTTTTTTTCTTCTTTATAATAGCCATCCTAATGGGTATGAAGTGTTATCTCACTGTGGTTTTGATTTGCATTGCCATAATGAATAATGATGTTGAGCATCTTTTCATATGCTAATTGGCCATTTATGTATCTTCTTTGGAGAAATGTCTATTCAGGTCCTTTGCCTCTTTAAAATCAGGTTGGTTTTTTTGTTGTTGTTGTCGAGTTGTAGGATCAACTGAGAAAATTTAAGACCTAAGATTACACAAGTACATGTTCCATTAGCTGTCAGGGTAACATTATCGCATGTTCTGCAGTCTCTAGAAAATCCCACCCTATATTCATGAGAGAATGAGAGTTAAAAAAAGGCAAGTAACATTCCTATTATTGTGAAGTGGTTTGACTTTGGGGACCTCATAGGATCTGCAGGTCAAAGTGTTTATGGTAGTCCTCTAATTAAAAGAAGTCCATTATACTGGCAAAATGAAATGCTGAGAGGGATTAAAAACAACAACGACGATGACCTGAGAACTTAACCAAATTCCTTTGTAGTAAGATACGAATTCATAGAGTGGAATAGATCATTTTTAATTTGAGCCAAGAGACTTTTAAGTCCTCCAGAAAGGATTGATTAAGGATATGCTGTAGATCTGCCAATGCCATGAGAGACCATTTTGTTTCACTGAGATTCAGAAAAACTGGGAAGTCTGTGAGAGTTGTAATTCATATCGGTACCTCTGGTTTCAGGGCCCCTTCGTATTCCCTTGGTAAAGTCAACTATGGATTTGTTCTAATCTGCTCTTTGAACTACATTCACAAATTTAGAATGAGCTTGTGTAAACCTTTAAACAAAACTGTACCTGATCTAACCTTTATGTCCTGAGAATTTCACAAACATTCACATGGCTGTTTTAGTAGGTTACAGAGCCCAGTAAATGTCATATTTAACTTAGGATAGATGAGAACCAGCGTATAAATACTGCAGTGTGACCTGGTTCACCTTAGGCTCTATAATATATTGGAAAAGGATAGCTGCAGGACTTCGACAATAACCCCGTGGGAATTGAAATAAAAAATAGAGAAGATTTAAATGGATTTCTTGTGTGTAAAGGAATTTTTTTTTCTTGCATGTATATGTGAGAAGACATTTTTTCAAAACAGAAAGGTTTCATGTTCCTTTGTCAGCTTCCTTGAAAGATCAAATGTGAAATCTGTTCTTTGGCATTCTCTCTTACAGTGGGAAAACTAAGGCCAGTCTCCAGCTAATTTATCTTCTTAAACTCAAAACTGAAACCCATAAATTTTAGCTACATGTTGGGGAGATAAAAAACATACCATCTAATTACATGGTTCTAGCTTTTTTTCTTTACTAACCTTGGCATAGTAAAACCAAATTTAACTTCAGGTACTCAGAAATGAATACTAATGTGTAATGTAGTCAACTGAATTTTAATAATCTTCCATAATCTGACTTGTATTTCTATTTCATGCTTTTATTGTTATTCTTAAATGAACACTTATCTGTAGCATTATGGGGCTATAGAGAAGTTATCTGTTGTTTTTTTTTTTCTTTTAATTATCTTATGTTTTGTCTCTCTAGTGTACTTTCTTTATGAATCTTAGGGGAAAGTTTCTACATGGCTTTTAAAAAAAAATTTCACCCCTTACCTTTTGGAACTATTAATAGTAAAAAATTGACTCTGATTTTATTAATTTTGTAGGGTTATTTATTTTAAGGATCTTATTTTTCTTTTTTTTCCAGATTGAAGATAAAACTTTCCAAGTCCTTGGCGATCTTTGTACTGAGGGAGACTGCACTTACCTGAAATGTTCTGTTAACGGAGTTGCTAGTAAAACTAAGCTAATTATCTTGGAAAATACTGTTTACCTATTTTCCATGGTAACGTCTCTTTTTTTATAATGTTGAGGTTTGAGAGAACAGTGCTTGACCAGGGGCATTCCACTGAAACATTAGGAAGACCCTGTTTCCTTCCATTACTGTTATGACCTTTCCTCTGTTTCCCCCTCTCCACCCTGGTTCTTTGCCACATTCCTGCCTTCCCTAGTTCTTTTTTTCACACTCTTCCTCACTGGTAGACACATATCCATTTTCTTCCTTTAATTCTGAAACAAGACTTATGCCCTACTTGTCAGAGAGTATTTCCCTGCCCAGTGTGCAGTATTTTCTCAGGAATTTGGTGCCTGAATACTTTCCCGACCCCCCTCCTCCTGGCACTTGGAATTCTGGACATTTGGAAGGAGGTGGCCATTGACAAAAGAGTCTGTGGACCCAATATTCGTTGTAGGAAAGGTGGGGGTTAGGAAGGTAGTTGGGGGTTGATGGTGATGTCTTGGCAGTCAAAGGATGGTTGATGATTGAGGCAGGTGTGGCATGGATTTGGGTCAGAGCATGTCTCCCGACTCATTGCTCCCAGTTAGTAGCCTGCTGCCTAATGAGCCCGTAGTTGCTACATGGGCAGAAAAGAAAATGGATTCTCGAATACACTGTGGCCTCTTCAGAGTCTTCTCACATTTGAGAACCAGCTTACAGATCATGTGTGATGAGATGCCTTTAGTATTCCGGTAATTGAGCTACACCATATACAGAGTCAGGGATGATCTCACGTGATCAGGCATTCCTTTCCATAGTTACTCCCCTATAACAATATGGTGGTGAAGGCAGTGTGCTGGAGTGAGGACGGTAGGAGTTCTGGAAAGTGAAGCCATTTTGATTCAAATCCTGGCTTGACCTCAGAGCAGCTATGTGAACTAGGGCAAGTTAAACTCTCTGGCTTCAGTTCCCCCATCTCTAAACAGGAGAAATAACAGTACCTACCTACCTCATAAGCTTGCTGTGATGGTCAGTGACTAGATACATAGATTTGTGTATATGACTGTTAAGAACAGTTCATGACTTAGACTAAGCACTTGATAGTGGAGATGCTGCTCAAAATGGCTTGCAGACAGTGGCTGTCTTTTATCAACAGTTATATACATTAATTGCTTTAATCCCCGATGAGGCATGATGCCATTACTCCTTTATAATGGGAAACCAAGACTGAGAAGGGGGTAATAATTTGCTTAAGGTCACCAAGCTAAATTAGAACGCTTGTATTAAAGATGACTAATATTTACTTAGCAAATAGCTTGAAAACAGTCATTGCCTTAGGTATATTAATAAAACTACAGTGATTTGATCTTGATTTCATTTCTTGTTTGTTTTCTCTTTATAGGAAGGAAATACTCAGATTGGCATTCCAGTCCCCAAATACTTGTCTTCAGTGAGCTCAGCTGGAACTCAGGAAGGAACCATAGCTCCTATGACGGGTACCATTGAAAAGGTAATCAGGTGACTGTATGTAGAAGGATGTTCAGTAAGGCACAGCAAATGGCAGATACATCATTTTTCCCTCTCCAAACCTTTCTCATTGGAAAGCATCCTATTCCAGAAAACAAGAGACTGGGGTACGTGGCTGCCTCAGTCAGTAGAGTATTTGTCTCAGAATTGTAAATTCAAGCCCCATGTTGTGTGTAGAGATTACTTAAAAATAAAATCTTAAAAAAAGAAAGAAAACAAGAGGCTATGATAGATTTAAGTTCTCTGTTCAGTCTTCAATGAAGATACCCATTTACCAGGGCGCCTGGGTGGCTCAGTCGTTCAGCCTCTGCCTTCGGCTCAGGTCATAATCCCGGAGACCCAGGATTGAGCCTGCTTCTCCCTCTCTCACTCCCCCTGCTTGTGTTCCCTCTCTAGGTGTGTTTCTCTCTGTCAAATAAATAAAGAAAATATTAAGAAAAAAAATACCCATTTACCTAATTTATGATACTGTTATTTTTGAAAGTGGCAATTTTCTTCAAAGTACAAATAATCTAAATTGGACTTTTTATGATTAAAACGGAGCATTCATCAAACATTATCCAAAAGGGCTATTTTTTAACATTAAACATAACAACAGCAATTTATCATGAAATAACATTTTTTCTAATGTACATAATTGCATGTATGTTACAATAAAATTAGAAAGGCTGGTACTGATGAAGTACAACGAGGTTTGGTGTTGGTTGCTCTATGAATTCAGAGTTAAGATCCATACTGAAATAACTGCAAATAGTGGTGGATCAGTGGTCTCCTTTTACACACTTAAATATAGTAGAGTCTCTTTAAATGCGTCTGAGTCATAAGAATTCAACTCTATATCTCTATATTCTTGATACCCAAAAAGAGGAAGAAAATAACCATTTACGCAGGGAAAGTGACTGTACCCACCGTGCCCCTCTACAGATGTTTGCCCCAGAGGGAGTATGAGCTCAGAGACTTGGATCACTTAGTCTCCATTCCCACAGACATTCCATAATGCGGGGCATCCCTGCACATCTGTAGGGAAAAGATGCACATTTTCCCCGTTACTGTACCCTAGACCATGGGTTTCATCAAGCACTATTAGAGCATCACCCAACATTGGGTGATTTGGGATCTTTCGGAAGTGTCTCTCATTTTTCACACTTTGGGCACTACACGTTGACTTTAGAACCTAACTCCACTGTGTGATGTTTCCAAAAACTGCTTCATCACCACGTTAACCAAGAAAACAGTGAGACATAGGATATGTGCGTTCATTTATACATGTAAAAAGGAAAATAGACATTTTTTTTGCAGGGTTGCCAATATGTTTAATTCTTTCACGTGAAGATAGTGTGTGCATTTACTACACAGGGGCCTCAAAGCTTGAAGCACTATCCTAGACCACCTATAAAACCTAGAAAACCAGGCATAACCCTCCACTGCCTGTGACATTGAAGAATATTGATTCTTCCTTGGTGGTGGTATGGCTTGTCTGTACATTTGTAAAACACAAAAGGATCTCAAGATATATAAAGCATATTCATCTAATTCAAGGAAAACTAGATGGTTTGGGGATGGAGGTGAGGAGCTAAGCAGTGCTCCCCACTGACCAGAGGGCCAGCAACACCAGATTGATGTGTAGGTCTTTGATTTGCCTCAGCATCTCTGTCTTTGGTGGATAAGACAACCACATGGATCTGTACTTTCACAGTGTATGTTCATATGCTAGCTCTCTGGACCACGAGGGACCTCTGTGTTTTTGAGTATATTTAACCTGTCACTCTTAATTTCTAGATATTTGTGAAAGTCGGAGACAAAGTAAAAGCTGGAGATTCTCTAATGGTTATGATTGCCATGAAAATGGAGGTAATGAAATCACAAGTTCACTTGCCAGTTAAACTTTGGGAACTTTCAGACCTAATTGGGGTTTTTTTTTGCCTTATTTTATAAGTTAATACCATTTTAAATAATTAGAGCCTTGGGTTGATGAAGCATTAACTCCAGGACATAAAACCATTTACCCTTCTTTTAAATACGTTTTTATTTTAATTTTGTGAAACTGCACTTGTCAATTCTGATACTGAAGTTAAAGAACTTATCAATAGCTTAAATTCAGGCAGTCCCCCAGCTGACTGTTAAAACTGTTGGTATTTTCTGAGGCCAAACTTGAGATGCCAAGCATCAGTATCAAGGTGAAAGCCTCAGTCAAGTAGACGAGGTATTGGGGTTTGTAGATGCTTGGGAGTTGTAGGCCAGTAGTTCTTAGCCTGGCCACATATTACAGTCACCTGATGCAGAGAGCTTTTCAAAACTACTTCCCCAGAATGGCTGGCTTAGGATCTCCTGAAGTGGATAGGGCCAGGGATCGGTCATTTTTAACAGCTTCTCAAGTGAGACGCCGCAGTGAAGCTTGTGGCGAATTACCAGTAAGCCAGAGCTGCCCGCTCAGTGACCTCGAGTGTGTCACAGGTACGTCAGAATAGTGACGTCTCACAACCCCAAAGCACACATAAAAATGTTACTTTCTCTGGGTGCTGTGGTATCCAACAGCTTGAAAAACTTCAAAACAACCGGCTTTTTCACTTTTAATCTCTCTTGCCTTGCTGCATGCTCAGTCTTCGTTGGTACTGCAGTCAGTGTCTCACTGTGGTGCCTTGTGTCCCTGCAGCACACCATAAAGGCATCGAAGGATGGCACCATCAAGAAAGTGTTCTACAAAGAAGGTACTCAGGCCAACAGACACGCTCCTTTAATCGAGTTTGAGGAAGAGGAATCTGACAGAAGAAAAGCAGAATAAACTCCATCAAAGAAATGCCCCATTAAGCAGTATCCTCAACACAGTATCTCTACACCAAAAAGAGAAAGTGCCTTCCTGCTTTTCTCAGAGTCTAATAAGCAGCAGTTTTACTAAATGATTACACGATTAGGCTAAAACGTTTTTATCTTTGAGAATCATGTACTTGGGCCACCAACACAATAAATTATCTCAAAATATTTCATACTAATTGAATTATACTTTTTATTAGAAGCTAATATAGTTTGTTTCTGCCTCAGAATTTTTTTTAAGATTTATGTACTTATTTATTTATTTGACAGAGAGAGATCACAAGTAGGCAGAGAGGCAGGCAGAGAGAGAGGAGGATGCAGGCTCCCCGTTGAGCAGAGAGCCTGATGCGGGCCTCGATCCCAGGACCCTGAGATCTTGACCTGAGCTGAAGTCAGAGGCTTAACCCACTGAGCCACCCAGGCACCCTGCCTCAGATTTTATACGCTGTAATGTCTTTCAGGAAGGCAAGTAGCACCTTCATCAAAAAAGGGACTGGAAGAGAAAATGTTGTTTAAATTAATTATTTCCCACTTAAAATCACGATGAAAATACACATATTTCAGACACAGAAGCAAATCTGAAAATGTGATTGAGTTTAACATAATTTTCTTGGGGCACCGGGGTGGCTCAGTCAGTTAAGTGTCAACTCTTGATTTCTGCTGAAGTCATGATCTCATGATTGTGAGTTCAAGCCTCACGTTGGGCTCCATGCTGGGTGTGGAGCCTGCTTAAGATTCTCCTGGGGCACCTGGGTGGCTCAGTTGGTTAAGTGTCCAACTCTTGATTTCAGCTCAGGTTATGATCTCAGGGTCATGGGATCAGGCTTGCATTGGGCTCACACTCAGCTTGGTCTGATCTCTCCCTTTCCTGCCCCTCCCCCCACTCGTGCATGTGACCTCTCTAAATAAATAAAATCTTAAAAAATTAAAAGATTCTCAGGGCACCTGGGTGGCTCAATCGGTTAAGTGTCTGCCTTTGGCCCAGGTCATGATCCCAGGGTCCTGGGGTTGAGCTCTGCATTGGGCCCCCTGCTTGGTGAAGAGTCTGCTTTTCCCTCTCCCTTTGTTGCTCTCCCCTTTCTGTGTGTGTTAAGTAAATAAAATCTTTAAAAAATAAAAAAATGAAAGATTCTCTCTCTTCCTCTCCTTTTGCCCTCCCCCGCCCCCAAATAAATAAATAAATGAAGAAAGAAAAGAAAGTGAATGGGGCCTGGGTGGCTCAGTTGGTTAAGTGGCTGCCTTTAGCTCAGGTCATGATCTCAGGGTCCTGGGATCGAGCCCGCATTAGGCTCCCTGTTCTCCCTCTCCCTATGCTGCTCCCTGTGCTTGTGTGCGCTCTCTCTCTCTCTCTCTCTCTCTCTCAAATAAATTTAAAAAGGAAAATGAGTGAGGTGTGTTATACATCCAAAAAGATCACAACTGAAGTAGAGGGTACTGGAGGCCTATAAGAGAAGATGTGTGAAATTTAGGTTGGGGCCAGAGTAACTGGCAAGGAAGAGCCTTTTTGGATTTTATCTTGCAAGTAGTAGTTATACTGAATTATTTTTTAGCAGGTAAAACAGTGATTTGTAGAAAATTTGTCTGGCTGATAGAGCCCCTTTAAGAAACTTTGACATTGTTTCCCAAGGTTAAACATTTGCATACCCTATGACCTATCTTCTAGAAATGTACAAACGTACTTGTGCCCCGAAAATGTTCATAGCCACATTACCCATAACACTGGAAACAATCCCAGTTGGTTGGCAGGAGAAGAGGTATGGCACACACAGGAATACTATGTAACAACAAAATGAACAAGCTAAGAACATCAAGACATGTGTTTTGGAATCATAAATTTAAAGACTGGCATTAGCATTAAGTATTAATTAGGCCAGTGGTGGAGACAGGTGAGGCATATAAAGATGTAAGCTGCTGCTAATGTTCTAGGGCTGAATGGTTGGTTGGTTATATATATCATGCAATTATGTTTCATAACATTACATAGAAACTTTTTGAAGTTCAAATATTTTTTTAAAATTTCATCCATCAGCAATGTGCATGTGGATGGAGGAGGAAAAGACTAGTGCCTAGAAAATGAGTTAGGAAGTTCTTACAGATATTTAGGCATGGGGTCATAAAGGACAAGGCCATCTCAACCAGAGCTTTTTAAATCTATTTTTAGCATCAGAGGCTTTGCCCAGATCAAGCAAAACTCTCTACAAGAGGGAAAAGCAAAGGTGTTCTGGTGGAAATTTGGGGTTGCTATTTTCTCCCTTTCGTCTCTTCCATGGAACAAGAGCTCTCAGTTTCCTTGTTAACTTGACTCTGTTAGTCATAGTTAATAATGCGCATACAAGGAACTTCAAGCCCTCCAGCCCAGTTACCCACATATTGGTGGAATCCTTTGAGAGCATCGCCAGCTGTGGAGCTGTGAGGGTGGAGGTCCTGATTGCATGGGGACTGCATCTGTTTCTTCTAAAGACAGAGCATTTGCCATAGACCAGGGCCTCTGGAAACCAAGATGGCGAGAAATGATTTTTGCTCCTGCCCTAATTAATGGGAAACAGGATCCAGCTATGTAGAAGAACGTGCTCTAATTGATAGCATGATATACCTGTGCACTGGGGGCCAGGGTGGGGGCCAGGTGAGTGGCATAATCACTTATAGTGTGGGCTGGGAGGCAGAGGGAGAGGCAGTGACATCTGACCTGGGCTTTGGAGTACAGCCATTTGCCAGCAGAGAAGGAAGGTAAGATAAGGCCGCCACAGGGACAGGGACCAGCAGGGGCTAATAATAACTGTAAGGCGTGAAAGTACACATGGTGATCAGTGTTCAGGACACAGAGCCATCCAGCATGGGCTGGGTGACCAGGCGCACGGCAGAGCGGGGCTGGAGAAATGGCTGCCCAGCAGGGAAAGAACTTGATTCTGGAGGCATTCGGGAGCCCTGGAGATTTTCAAACATAGAGATTTTTCAAAGTTGTTTCTGTCCACAGTCTGCAGTACAGACTGGAAAGTGGAGCGAGACCAGAGACAGTGAGCCCAAGTCCAAAAGAGGCACCAAGTATGGATGCCTGAGCTCGATGGGCCAGGTGGACAAGACAGAGTTTGGTACACATGTCCCCAAATTAAAAGTAGCTTTTCTTTGGGGTAACCTCCATTTGCAAGCATGGGTCAAAACCCGAGCTGTATGATTCGAAGAAAACAGTTTGGTCCCTTAGCTCTAACAATAGCATTCTAGATGCATTGTGTTCAGAATAATGAAGAAGACAAAAGTTAAGAGCTCTGGTGGTTGCTTTTATTTATTTATTTATTTATTTTTTAAAAGATTTTATTCATTTATTTGACAGAGAGAAACACAGCTAGAGAGGGAACACAAGCAGGGGAGTGAGAGAGGGAAAAGCAGGCTTCCTGCCGAGCAGGGAACCCGTTGCGTGTCTGGATCCCTGGACTCCGGGTTCATGACCTGAGCCAAAGGCAGTCACTTAACCAACTGAGCCACCCAGGCACCCCTCTGGTGGTTGCTTTTTAATAATTGGCAAGGCCACATAGCATTGTAGTCAAAAGAGCCTTGGGAATTAAAATTCTGGCATTTAGACCCTCGCCTTGCCGCTTCCTGGAGTGTCTTGGGTAAAGTCATTTATGCTCTGCACGTCTTTTGTAAATGGGAGTGGTAGCACTATCTCACGGGGTTGTTTGGGAGATTAAATGAGAAAATGTAAAGGTTGCCTTTAGCACTGAAACATCATTCATTTGCAACTGATAGTTATTATTAATTTTTAACTGCAGTTAGAACAATTAAGGAAGTACTCTAAATTCAGCTCAGCTGCTTATCCTTGCCAGCAAAATTCCCAGGTGCTGGGGAGGTGAGCAACCCCACCTGGCCATGCGTCACTCTGTACCATCTCTTCACTCCCTCCCCCTAGCTCTGACCCACTCCTGTGTCGCCCAGGTTCTTGCCAACCACAGGCAGATTGTGGCACCCTCTGGGGAAGGCTCTGTGGTCCCCTCCCTCTCTGACAGTGGGCTTCAGGCCTACCATGTCCTAGAGCCTACATGCTGATGGGAGAGCAGCATCCTTCTTGCACGAAGGATGGGCTGGACTTGCTCTGTCTTCCAGTTGTCACACGGGTGTAGATGGCACTGGAGGGGGGACCTTCTTTGTCCTGTTTCAGGGTCCGTGTGAGTGGGCATCACTGCTCCTGTCGGGGGCAGCCCAGTAAGGAGGTCTCTTACTCAGGCTGAACTCATTTTTTTTCCTCACCGACTGGCTTCTCTTCTCACCCTTGCAATTACCATTCTTAACCCTCAAATGGTTCTCTGAGGAATATTAGAAGTTGAAATGTTCATCTATGTTCTGTCTACACATGGCACTTCTGTTGTGCTTTGGATGTTTTACAGTGTTGATAGTAAGACCTTGCACTTCTGTTGCACCTTGCATCAGAGGATTTCTAAGAGCACTCCTAAATATTCACACCAAGTTTCAAGATACCCAGGAAGAGGAAAATGTGATTTAAACTGTGGTGAGAGGGAAGGAGATGGATGTCCCCAAATACTTTGCTCTGTGCCCAGATCAGGGAGCCTTGGGTCATTAGTGCCTTCCCACTAATGACACACTGTTCCCTGCAGGCTGGCCCCAGGGAGCTACAGCCTTGGAGGAGTGGTTGTATTCCACCAGACTCTAAGTATAGGGCATCCCGGGAGGCTTTGCCCACACTCCATGGCTCTCAAAGTCTTGCCCATCTGCCCCCAGCCCTTGTGAATAACCCTGGGGACACCATTCCTTCTGGACCAGAGGGCCCCTGGATTGTTAGCAGATCACAGCCGCTACTGAAGATTACCCTGCCACTCTGACATTTGTCTCCCTTATGCGGGCTCATGGGACTCAGAATGTGCTGGAGCCTCTGAGAGGCTCAGTCTCCTGCAGTGGGTGTCAGGTGCAGGGAGCACCGGCCCCTTAAACCTCCAAGTCACAGCCTGACAGAACTCCCTCCCTCCTAAGATGGCCAATGTCATTTTCTGTACAGACCACTCCTCATTAGCTTGGTGCCAAACACTTTGTTTAGATTAGAAATAAATTCTCATTCCAAATACATCCCCCCCCCACACCAAAAAACCAAAAACAACAACAACAAAGAACAAAAAACCCACTAACCACAGCAACAAAAGATAACCTGGGGCTTCTCTCTCTCTTCTTGGTTATTCTCACTCCTTTATCATTACCACCTATGTCATAAAAGCACTGTGGTTTTGTTCCCATTCCTAAAGTCACGTGTCATGTTAGTCATAATTCAGACTGGCATCCCACCTAGTTTGTTTTCCTATTGCTAACATCTGGCCTCACTGAGACCTTCCATTTCGGACATGGGCAACACTTGCCTTCAACCTTCCTTACTCCTCTCTAGGCGGGGCCCTTCGTGCACCTGAACCCCAGAGTCATTCCACAGTAATACAGTCTATCAAATAGCTACTGAAGATCTATGTGCAAGTCATAGGTCTTTAGTTTGTGGGCCATGTAAATACCACTAGTCTCAGATAAGTATTAATTTAATTTGTGAATAGGTAATACGTGCCCATGGTCCACAATCTAAAAATGTATACTACAAGGCATACAGTGAAAATCTCCCTTCTCCCCACAGCCTTTTTATCCCTGGCAACATTTAGTTGTTTTAGTTGTTTGTTGTGTATCCTTCCAGTGTCTACGTGCTCAAAACCAAATACAACTCTCTTATCTAATTTCCAACCTTTGACAATAAAGGTCAAGTTCTGCACTTTGCTTTTTTTTATTTAACCATGTATTTGAGAGATCCTTCCATAACAATATACAGGGAGTTTCCTTATTCCGTTTCACAGCCGCATGGTTTTCCACTTGTTCCACTAAATGAACATACTTAATCAACCAGACACTTATTTGTGGACCTCTAGATTATTTTCAAAGCCTTGCTGTGACCAAAAAAAAAAAACAAAAACAAAAAAAACAAAAAAAAACGCGGTGAAGACCTGACAATATTTCATTTTACACATATGCAATTCTGTTAGGGTGAATTTTTTGAAGTAAATTCTTTGGTCAGAGACTGATAACGAAATATTAAAAAATCAAGCTAAAAACACCTACATTTGAGGGTAGGGTTACGTGCTTGCAGTAACACTCATATTTATAAAGCATTTTATGATGTGCTGATATTTTATCACCACGGGAGGAATCACCAATATTGTCCTCATAGAAACTTGAGGGAACTGAGATTATGAGAGAGTTTTACACAATCCTACTTCTCACAGTCGTTGGGACTAAAACTGAAACCAGGACTTGTCGTTCCAAAATTCCCTGCTTTCTATGTATAATGCTGCTTTCTGAATTAGCAAAGCAGGGGGAAAGGCAATTTTACTCATCCAGAACTCACCATTTTCTGAAAACAGTTCCCTCCTTGGCTGAACATCTCGTCGTGCTTTTAGATCTCCACCTGGAGAACTTACTGGTACCAAGACCCCCATGCTTGTTTGGCCAGAGAATCACAGTTAAGCTACTTGCCAGACCATCCTACTTAAAGAGTCAGTGCAACTTAAGGTAGAATCGGAACTGGAAATTAAAACCGTTTTGTTCAGAATGGGGGTTAATATTAAAACACCCTCCAGAGACACCTGGGTGTCTCGGTTGGGTGTCTGACTTGATCTCAGGGTTGTGAGTTTGGACCCAGTGTGGAGCCTACTTAAAAAACAAAACAAAACAAAAACACCCTCCAGACAAATCGATCTTCTGGTGGCCTTATTTTCAGAATAAGATTGTTCTCTTGAAACCCTAAGAGAAATACCATGTTTCAACATTGACGAGGAATTTGCTAATTTCCCAGATGAAAGCAGTGGAACTAGGGGAGAGACAGGAGAGCAGGCAGTGTGATCTAACTTTCAGGGATTTTTACTTCACTAAAGGACTTTGGATATACCTGAAATTTGGAAAAATTTAGATTCAGTGACAGTTTAGGTCTTTTAAGCAGAAAAGTAAAATTTTGCCCTTCTTGTGGAGAATTGTGGAGACAGATTAAGAGAAAAGATAGGCCTCATCAAGACCAATATTTCACTACAAAGACTAAGACGGAATTTGTTAATTTAAAGACAACTTCCAGGGGCACCTGGGTGGTTCGGTTAGTTAGGCAGCCGATTCTTGATCTCAGCTCAGGTTCTGATCTCAGGGTCCTGAGTTCAAGCCCCACGTTGGGCCCCACACTGGCATGGAGCCTACTTAAAAAATAAAAATAAAGACAACATCCGCAGAGAAGAAAGTGATGGTTGCAGGAGTGGTGAGGGGCGGGGACAGGTAGGAGGATGGGCAAAATGAATGAAGGGGAGTAGGAGAAATAGTTTTCCAGTTATAGGGTGAATGAGTCACAGGAATGAAAGTTACAGCAAAAGGAATAGAGTCAATGATATTGTAACAGTGTTGTATAGTGACAGTAGCTACACTTATGGGGAGCATAACATAACCTATGAAAGTATCCAGTCACGGTGCCTGAAAGTAATATGTATCAACTAGACTAAAAACATTTTTTTAAAGGCACTTTCCTCATCGACTCTGCTTTAAATATTTTATTTCTTTTATATTTTGCAGACTTTTATTATTTGATAATGTAATTCTTTCCAAGAAATCTGACTTAAATGAATATATAAAGCAGTTAAAAACTATACAGTGGAATCCACATAAGACAACTTTGTGGGCAAAAATAATTGGTTGCTTCCTCAATTCCAATAAACTACACACATGCCCCGAAATTCAATTTTGGTATTAAAAGGGGTTTGATCTCTTAGAGACACTAATAGAACCCACAGAAAAATATCAGCACCTTAATGATGAGTTCTTGTTTCACAGTGAGAGACGCACCTGTCACTCCAATCCAGATACTCCTGTTGATTTGACTGGTGTTTCTCTCTGGGTGTGAAAAGCAACCCAGATCATAATGACAAGCATTCTTGATGGGCAGGGACCCAGATAAGAGGAGTTTGGTGCCTGGTATAGGATCTAACAATTTGATTCTCACAAAAGGAATGCATACCTGTGGCTAAAGAGCCCCAGATGGTTGAAATCATGCCACCACTTTTCTTTCCCGGGATTTCCTACTTTCCCATGTTTCATCTACTCGCCCCCATTTTATTAACACATTCTTTCTTTAGATTTATTAACACCACCAATAACTTATTTCCCCTGAACTTTCCTTATGATAGGAATCACCTGGAGGGCTTGACAAAAAGAGATTTCTAAATAGAATTTCTAAGGGAAAGGCTTGGCATTCTGTATATTTCTCAAATACTGAGGTGATTTTTACCACAAAGGTTTGGGAACAATTAGCTCAGTGTATTTCGGAATGTGTTGTTCCTACAAGCACCTGCTCCTGATTCCATTGGTCTAGAGAGGGTCCTAGATCTCCATTCCTAACAAGCTCCCCCCCGGCCTCTGGCCAGGAGACAGATGGCATTCTAAGAGGCAGCAGTGGCTTTCAAAAGGTGCTCCTGGGCCAGCGGCCTGGGCACTACTGCAGAACCTCCTAGAAGTGCCAGTTCCCGGCCTACACGTGATGAATCAGAAACACTGGGGTGGGACCTGGCAATTTGTGTTAATAAGGCCTTCAGGTGAGATTTTGATGCATACCAAAATTCAAGAACCACAGATCTATATTTATGCTTACCTGCTTCTTACTGCTTCTGATTGGGAGGTTATTTCATTGGAGATGAACTTTGCACATTTCTGATTCAATTCACGTTGTCTGCCTTTAGATAGTTTAACTCTGTTTGGGGTGATACCTTACTAGCTCCTTTGTCAAGTGTTTAGGAGCTATCAGGAAGAATCTCATCTTGGAGTATTTGGGGAGAAGTTACTCCTTGTTATCTTTAATTTGTATTAATACAAGGTAATTGGTCAGAGTGGGGTTCACAAATGCTTAAAGGGAACAGACACTCAGAAGACCTTGAAACAAAGTGGCAGGGTTTCAGGGAGGAGGTCTGGCTTCAGAGAGCAGCTGTGCTTCGGCTCCCCCAGAAGGTGTTGGGCCAGGCGGGGATGTGGGCCCAGAGGAGTCACATCTTCCAACTGCTCACAAGAAGCCAGAAAGCCAACTTTTCACGTGCGATCTTGTGATTTTTTAAATGTTGGCAAACTATTCAGATTTGTTGCCAATATTCTGTGTGCCTAATAAACAAGGCTTCTGTTAGCCACTCCATGTTGGAGGGACTGGTTATGGAGGTCATTGATTCACTGGCCTGGCTCCTAAAGAAGAAAAAGCTGGCTTTGGAGGTCCTTCCTGGAAAACCCAAACCCAACCATTTACCATACTCTTGGGAAAAGCCCGTCTTCTTTTCTTCTCTCTAAGCAGCTCTCGGAGCAGCCACAGGTGTTGAGCTCCTAGAAATATGTGGAATACTTGTAATTGGAAAAGGGACAGTGTCACATTGTGTGATCCATCTGGAAGCAAAGAATATTTAATAGTCAGGATAACTCAGCCTAGGAGCAGATCTGGATTCCATGAGTCCAGAGGCTAGTACAACTTGGAGGGACTCTATTTAAGAAAAATATGTGAAATTATGAATACAAAGTTATTTATGAAAGTACAAAGACATCTTAACCAAACGTGGGAAATGTTTACTCCTGTAAATTTCACAAAGAGCAAACGCCCAGTGCCTTGGAAGAGCCCACACCAACACCGGGCCTGGGTATCCTGGGTGTCCCCAAACATCTGCCTCTGTCCTGGTGACCACTGGGATGCAGGCAGGGGTTAGGAGGGGACTGGAGGGGTTGGTGTTCTGGGTGCTGATGATGTTCTGTTTCTTGGCCTGGGTGGGAAGGTGGATACCAGGGGGTTAATTTTACAACAATCTGGTAAACTGTTCACTTACATTTTTATAGTTTTATGTACATTTCATAATTTGAAAAAACATTTGGCTCTTCTCTAAGTCAGCAAATATACATATTTCATTGGGTAAACTAGTTCTTCAATAAACATTTGTTGAATGAATGCACAAGTAAATGAATGATTTCAAATCTGTTCAGCCACTATATATCAAGGGCTTAAATGTGTAAGGGTCCCTGCTAGGTATTGTGCTGTTAAATACATTATAGTAGGGCATCTGGGTGGCTCAGTCGGTTAAATGTCTGCCTTCGGCTCAGGTCGTGACCCCAGGGTCCTGGGATGGAGCCCACATCAAGCTCCTTTCTTCTCCCTCTCCTTCTGCCTGCCGCTCCCCTTGCTTGTGCTCTCCCTTTTTCTCTGTCAAATAAAATCTTAAAAAAAAAAGTACATCATAGTATTTGCTATTTAAGTAAAAGGAGAAGTAAAAAAAAATTTTTTTTTGGAGAGAGAGCGAGCTCATATATGTACCATGTTTGGAGGTGGGGGCAACGGAAGGAGAGAGAGAATTCTGAGCAGGCTCCATGCCCAAGGGATCAACCTCATGAGCCTGAAATCATGACCTGAGCTGAAATCAAGAGTTGGTTGCTTAACTGACTGAGCCACCCAAGCACCCCTAAGTAAAACTTAGTGAAAGAAATAAAATAAGGGCACCTGACTGGATCAGTAAGTAGAGCATGTGACTCTTTATCTTGGGGTGGTAGTTGAAGCCCCACATTGGGTGTAGATCTTGCTTAAAAAAAAAAGAAAGAGGGGCACCTGGGTGGCTCAGTTGGTTGGGCGACTGCCTTCAGCTCAGGTCATGATCCCGGAGACCCGGGATCAAGCTCCACATCGGGCTCCTTGCTCGGCGGGAAGCCTGCTCCTCCCTCTCTCACTCCCACTTCTTGTGTTCCCTCTCTAGCTGTGTTTCTCTCTGTCAAATAAATAAATAAAATCTTAAAAAAAAAAGAAAGAAAGAAAGAAAGAAAATAATTATATTTTATTTCATCAGTTTAAAAAGTTAATCTTACTTTTTTACTATTGTTTTATATACAAAACTAAAAATATAAAAATAATAATATTTTAATTATAAGCTGGATACAAGCTTTAAAAAGCAAAGATTTAAATGTAATACCATTAACCAAAGTTCTATTATTTTTAGCTTTAAAAATGTTTAAATCTACAGTCATACAGTTTTTTAAAATGTTAGGTAGAGTGAGTACAAAAAAGAAATTGGTATTTATTTAACATATTCTAAAGACCAGATGAATAATATTTTTAAAATCATGTGTAATTCCACACACTAACATAACCACTATTATTTTATTTCCTTCAGTCTTTTATTTATAGGTACACTTTTTACATAGTCATAGTCCAGGGGTGCCTGGGTGGCTCAGTTGGTTAAGTGCCCGACTTTTGATATCGGCTCAGGTCATGATCTCAGGATTGTGAGAATTGAGCCCTGTGTTGGGCTCTGTGCTTGGTGCAGAGTCTGCTTGAGAGTCTCTTCCTCTACTCCTGCCCCCGCCACCCACCGATCTAGCAATCTCTACAAATAAATAAACATTAAAAAAATTCATAGTGTCTATAAAATTTCGATCGTGATTGTCTGTACCTAACACATCATAAGCATTTTCTATGTTGGCACATGGTCTTCATAATTCCAATTTTAAAAACTGCATAATTATTCCTTAGTTATACCCATGGGGTAAATGGGTATAATATAGTTTATATATCCATATTTCTAATCTTAGACATTCAGATTATTTTTAATTTTTGCTCTTACAAAATAATGCAGCACTTAATATTTTGATGTCCATAGTTTTCTTTTTTTCCCTATGGTCATATGCCTCAGGATATGTATCCCTCAATTTTCTTTTCCTTATAAACCCATGTATTTCATTGGTGGCCTCTAAAAAAGAACCAGAATTGGATTGGAAGTGAGAGAAGGAGACAGGTGGGCAGATGGTACAAAAGGGAACATCCCTGGGCACAGATACTCAAAATTGTTCACCTTGATTAAATCTAAGACAGGACTTTAATTTTCTTGCATGAAAATTTATAGAACACATTTTTCTCCTATCAGGGATGATGTTCTACATTTCGTTGCTCACTGTGGATATTCTGCCCAAACTGGCAGGGTAGATCACTCTCTGGAGAATCCATTTCTCAGGTTGTCAGAAATTATGAGAGCTATCTAGAAAGATTTTTAGTAGCCAAGTGTTGCAGATTTGCAATTGCCTAATTTTGCTCTAGATGACATTTCATTCCAATTTAATTGAAGAAATTGAACATCTATATTGTTTCTATTTTCTGTATCAAAAAGCTGGACAAGTACTGTGGTGATTTTTTCTCATTTGTGACTGTAATTGCATGAAGAGTCATAAAAAGCTTTTATTATACATTTACTTAATTACTTTGTGAAATCCGGGCATAAGTATGGGCAAAACACTCGAAGATAGGCAGAAACAAAACACAATCCCTCTGCTCAAGCAGTTTATATTTTATTAGGAAATCAGGAACATAAACCTGAGTCAATTAACCTTCTAAGTAAAGTTTATGTCCTTAAAAATATATATATAACACTCCAGGGAAATGTAAACACAAACTAAACACTTGAAGCTCTTAAGGAATGATGGTTACTTTTTTAGGCAAGTTAATGGTGTCGTATCTTGTTTTTCTTTTGTAAAATCCCCTTCTTTTAGAGATATAGAAATACATATGAATAAAATGTATTATATCTGAGATTTGTATCAAAATTATGCAGACCAAGGGAATGGATGGGATATAGATGAGACAGGGCTAGCCTTGAGTTGATAATTGTCAAAGTTGGGGGATGGATACATTTGGGCAATTTGGTTTACTTTTGCATATATTTGAAAACTTGTATAAATTATTACACCATATTTAGCTTTCCTTGGGCTCTGAATCAAAGCACTAATTATGACTGGAACTTCAGTGATCCACCAACACGGTACTCTCTCAACCTTCTTATCCTACCCAGCCAGCCTGCCCAGCCTTTCTTCCCCCGGCCTCTCCCCAACTCTTATAGTCAGCCTTGTCAGCTCTCAAGGTCTGCCCTGCATTACTGAGAGGCCCCTACCTGGATGGGAGATGCTGGCAAAGAAACTGGGTTAGTGAGAAATCGTGCTTACTTTGACCCCTGCTTGAACTTTAAAATCTATGTTTATTTGGGAATAAAACAGAAATGATTCATCTTATGAATTTCCTCAGGGCTGGTAGAATCCTGAATTCTCTTAGATGAGTTTATTCATTCTAAGCCCTAATTGAAACCACAATGTGGAAACCGATTGGCTCTTCTCTTATATATTCTATCTGTTAGAAGCAGCAACATCTGCCAGCATCTCAATTCCTGCTTCCTTGCTTGGCATTGGGTTGAATTAATCAATAGAGTATATAACTAACACACAAAAAAAAGCCAAATAAAAAATCTTCCAGTAAAGCAAATGGAAAATTACAAGATAAAACTTAATTTTCCACAGTTTTTCAAGTAGGGTAAAGAGATTCATTTTTCTTTTGATTTGAATTGTTTTGAATTAAAATTGAAACAGATAGTATAAACCTGGGATGCTCTCAGGAACCATTTTTTGTTGTTGTATTCCCTCTTTGTTGAAGCTCTTCCCCCTTATCTCATTGAATTATATCACTGTAATTACCTAAGTCACTGTTATTAAATACAAAATTTGGTGCCACCATTTATTTTATTTTAATTTACCATTTTATTTTATTTTACTTAAGATTTTCTTTATTTATTTGACACAGAGAAACACAGCTAGAGAGGGAACACAAGCAGGGGAGTGAGAGAGGGAGAAGCAGGTTTCCCGCAGAGCAGGGAGCCCGATGTGGGGCTCAATTCTGGGACTCCAGGATCATGACCTGAGCCGAAGGCAGCCGCTTAATGACTGAGCCACCCAGGCACCCCCCCCTTTTTTTAAATTTTAGATTTATAGTAGATAAGATGATCCCATCAATGAGAAGGGAGTAAATTTTTAATATGTTCAAGGCTAAGTTTGTAACATCTATTCTAATTTAAATATCCAGTTTAATGGTTCCCAATCTCTTTACCTTTTATTCATTTTAAATTATTTCTATCAACAGGGGCTTTTGGTATTAAAACAATTTTTTCCCCTAACAACAGCATACATTTATTAACAAGTCATCAAGTAACTTCTCCATTTTTTAAAGTAATCAAAGAATACATGTAGCTCATAATGAACTCGGAAAAATACGTATTACTACCTTGAACTAAAATAGACCCAGCTAAAAGGAAAGAATTTGAATTGTTAGCAGGTGAAAGCTTTTATTATTTTTTTTAAACTAAACCATTTCCGTTAGACTTTTTTTTTTTTTTTAAGATTTTATTTATTTATTTCACAGAGAGAGAGAGATCACAAGCAGGCAGAGAGGCAGGCAGAGAGAGAGGTAGAAGCAGGCTCCCTGCCTAGCAGAGAGACCGATGTGGGCCTCGATTCCAGGACCCTGAGATCATGACCTGAGCCGAAGGCAGAGGCTTTAACCCATTGAGCCACCCAGGTGCCCTAGACTTTTTTTACATAGTGAAAATGGTCTGTGATCTCTATTACTACTTTGCAAACCATAGTTGGGGTAATAGCTCTACTCATTAAATTATATCATTCAGAGCTCCTTTAAAAGAACCTTGGTAGTAAAAAAATAATATGTTTTCTTAGAGATGATTTTTTTTCTCCTCATTGACAGGTATTATTACACATAAAACTATGTGAACTAGTAAATAATCTTTTGGATATATGCTTTCTTACATTCTTGTCCTTCTGTGTTTTCTTGCCGTAAAACCCACGTCCCTGGCTATTGCCAGAGGGGACAGGCATCCTGAGGCTGGCACGTGGACATGGGCTCACCAGGCAGGCGGTAAAACAAGTGGTTTATTTGGGAGCCCTTTCTCTCCCTACCAACCGTCTCTTCTCCCCACTGAGTGTTCATCCCAGTTCAATTCAGTTCATTGGGTGGAGTGTAAGGCCAGTAGACAATACTTTTGTATTTGTAGGAGACCTACAAATGTATGACTCATGGTCTCTGCCTTGGAGGACGTATAGTCTAGTCATCAATAGAGGAAAATGGCATGGGCAGAAATACTTAAGATGAGAGGCAAAATGAGCCAAGTGCTCTAGGGATTTCAAACAGCCTGCTTGGGCTGAACAGGTGTCTGTGTGTGTGTGTGTGTGTGTGTGTGTGTGTGTGCACGCACGCGTGTGTTAGGGGGTTGTCACTTCTAGCCATAGGGGCTGAGGAACATGATGGAGGAACTGGATGTTGAAAGAAGAGGAAGCCTCTGGAGGGTAAAGATAGGGAGATGGGGACAAGGGTATTGCTGAAAGAGAAGCAGAACCACCAGGAGATCTGTCTTGTTTGTCTATCTGTGGTTCCGGGAATTGGTCTTACACAATTGTGTGAGCTGCTTGAGCAGTCTCTCTGAGCCTTTGTCTCAATGTCTAATGTTGGAACTTGAAGGCCAGCAAAAGGCAGTCAGGAATGGATGATGGATGCGAAGCAGGGGAGATCAAGAGAAGGAAGCCACAAGTATGAGATGGGATTCTGCAAGGATGGACTGAAAGCTGTGTTCTTGTGTTCTTGTGACCTCTGACCTTGGTGTCAAGGCTATTCTGCAGAAGTGAGGACCCTAGGTCACAGAGCCAAACACAAACAAGGGTTGGAAAAGCTGAAGGGAGAATCCATGGCCAAGAAGAGAAGCTGCAAGCTTAGTTGTGGCTTCGTGCCAATGAAGTGAATCAGCACTTCAACCAAACTGTGTGTGAGCCCCAAAATGGCCACTTCTCTTCTGCCCTCCAGATCTTCAAGAATCTTCCTTGTGGCCCACCCTAATAGCAAATGTACAAGAAAGGAAGTTCAGGGAAATGTAGATCAGATATATTCCACGGCATCACAAGGTGTATCCAGAGTATGAAGCTTCTAAAAAATCAAGCTAGAGTTAAGATGATATCAACATAAGTGGCTATCGGAATTTTTTGAGCCAGAGGACCAACAGTGGAAGCTGACCTTAAGGACAACAAAGTGGTAGACAGGACAGATCGGAGGGCCTAACTTGGGAGCTCAGAATGCAGGTGAGTGGTAGCAAGGAGATTCAGGAGGTTGCAGTAGAAAGGGAAGTGGCAAAGCCATGCCTAGAAATTTCACTGCTATGACCAGGACACAAAACTTGCTTCTGTGTGTTTCGGAAAAAGAACAGATCTACATACAAAGCATTGTCTTCCCTTGGCATCACTGCCCTCGTCCCATCCATTCTCTTCAGCGTTAAAATTTTTAATGTCTGGGTTAAAGTCCCAAGTTTGTGACTCTAGAAGTTTGTGGTCCTAAGGAGAGAAGATCAGTGGATATTTGTCACGTTTTATGACAACTAACAATAGTAATTGAAAATCTTTTTTGTGTTTGGGGAATTTTCTTCTTTCTTTTTTTTTGGGGGGGGTTTCACATTAAGAATCCTGCTGGAAGCCAATATATCACTCTCTTAGCTTACTTTTAACCAAGGGAGACTCCAATTTGTAAGAAGACAGGAAGAAGCAGGTGCCGAAGACAATCTCCTTTTTATTACTGAATAGTATTCTCTTATATGGATATACCACAATTTCTTCATCCATTCACCAACTGATAAACATTTGAATATCTTCCAATTTTTGTCTATTATATACAAGGCTACTATAAACATTTTTGCACCTTTCTTCTGGATAAACATCTAATAGTGCAATTGCAGGTCATACGGGAGTTTTAGGTTGTAAGAAACTGCCAGCCTATTTTCCAGGTTTACATTTTACATTTCCATCAGCAGTGCATGAGGATCAGGCTTCTCTACATGTTCACCCAAACTTGGAAGGTCCATCTTTTTAATTATAGCTATTCTTGTGGATGTGTAGTGTTACCTTGTGGTTTTAATTTGCATTTTCTCAATGACCAATGATGTTGAATTTCCATATAAATTTTGGGATCAGCTCATCAACTTCTACAAAGCCTACTAGGATTTTGAAAGGAATTGCACTGAATCTATACAACTATTTAAGGGAGAGCTGCCATCCTATCAATCTTGAGTCTTTGAATCCATGAACATGGATATTTCTCTACTTATTTAGATTGTCTTTAATTTCTCTCAGTGATGTTTTATAATTTGCAGTGTACAATTCTTTCTTTTGTTAAATTTATTCCTAAGTATTTTTTATCCTATTGTGAGTGAAATTGTTTTCTTAATTTTAGATCGCTTGTTGCTAGTATATAGTAATACTATTGATTTTTTAAATATTGATCTTGTATCCAATGGCCTTGCTGAAGTCATTTTTTTGTTCTACTTGCTTTTTCCAGAAGGCAGAGGAATCCTTAGAGTTTTCTATATGTAGGACAATATCATCTGAGAATAAAGGCAGATTTTTTTCTAATCTGGATACCTTAAAATTGTTTTCTTACTGAACTGGCTTTCAGAACCTCAGTTTAAGGTTGATTAGAGGTAGAAAGAGCAAGTATCTGCCTTGTTCCCATTATAGAGAGAGATAGTCAATCTTTCACAATTAAGTACGATAATAACACTAGGTTTGTTTTGGGTTTTTGTTTTGTTTTGTTTTGTTTTTTTTGTAGATGCCCTTTATCAGGTAAGGAACTTCCTTTATATTCCTAGTTTGTTGAGAATTTTTACCATGAATGGATGTTAGGTTTTATTAAATGCTTTTTCTGCATCTATTGAGATGATTGTGTTGTTCTTTTTTAATCCTTTTTTTTCCTCCATCACTTTCTTTTTTTTCTTTTTAAAGATTTTATTTATTTTCAGAGAGAGAGAGAGAACAAGGAGGCAGAGCAGGCAGAGGGAGAAGCAGGCTCCCTGCTGAACAAGGAGCCCAATGCCAGACACAGTCCCAAGACCCTGGGATGGTGACCTGAGCTGAAGGCAAATGCTTAACGACTGAGCCACCCAGGTGTCCCTGATTGTATTTTTTTTGTCTTAATCCTATTAATAAGGTATGTTACATTAACTGCTTTTCAACTATTAAACCAACCTTGCATTCCTGGATACATGGTCATGGTATATAATCCTTTCATATATTTTGACTTTGGTTTGCTAATATTTTTTACAGGGTTTTTGCATTTATGTATAGTCTGTAGTTTTGGGGGGGTTTTTTTTGCCATTTTTGGTTTTATGTCAGGAAAATACTGGTTTCATGGAATTGACATCTGCTTTCCTTCTATAGATAGGTAAATAGAATTTGCATTATTGTAATTTTTGCATTTATTTGTTTCTTTTTCCTTTTGAGAAACAAGTTTCATAAGTTATTTTTAAAACAGAAACTAGATCTTATCTACTGGTTTGACCACCAAAACTTAATAGATGTCTAATCTAAGAACCCATGCAGGGTCCTCTATTCACACTATCTGTCTATTGATAGCAGACAGGGGCAGAGACAGATGGCATACCAGGACCTAAGTACCTCAAAGTCAAACTTCCCAACTTATCACAGACAGGAAAGAAAGTCTCCACCTTCTTTTTCTCTTCTGTAGTGTAGAGGGATAGAAAAACATCTCCTGAGTAGTCATTTACCATTGCTGTAACTTCTCATCATAGCCCATAGAGATGTGGGGAAGAAATGTGATAATTATCTATATAACCAGTCAAGCTTGCTCTACTGACCAAAGTGTTCCTATTTTTTTAAAAGATTTTATTTATTTATTTGAGAGAGAGAGCACAGCAGGGGGAGGGGCAGAAGGAGAGGGAGAAGGACACAGACAAGCAGACTCCCTGCTTAGTGTGGAGTCCAACACAGGACTCAATCCCCAGATCCTGACCTGAGCTGAAGTCTGATCTTTTTTTTTTTTTTTTTAATTTTATTTATTTGACAGAGAAACATAGCTAGAGAGGGAACACGAAGCAAGGGGAGTGAGAGAGGGAAAGGCAGGCTTCCTGCTGAGCAGGGAGCCTGATGTGGGGCTCAATCCTGGGACTCCGGGATCATGACCTGAGCCAAAGGCAGTTGCTTAACCAAATGAGCCACTCAGGCGCCCCTGAAGTCAGATCTTAACTGACGGAGCCACTCAGGTGCCCCCAAAATGTTTCTAGATGCCAAAACCCTATCAAGCGTCTGAAGAATCTGTGTTGATATAGCATTTGGAAGGAATCAACTATCTGGCCAGTGTTTCCCTCATCATGTAACCTTAGCATTTGTTATGATCATGGTTGATTTGGGTTATTTTTCAGTGTATGAAACATAAAGAATAATTACAGTACTCTAATTGAGGGTCTCTTTTGATTAAAGAGGCATCCAAATGTAATGAAAAAGAACTGGGTCTTTTCCAAACATCACTTTAAATGACTTCCTTCTTCTGAAAACAAAGTGACCTCAGACTGAGACTCACTGCTATTCAATGAAGGTTACCTCTTCTTGACTGAGCGTGTGCTTACCCCAGCATTACATCTGCTGTCTCATTTACTCTCCACACAGTCCTCAGAGGGATAGGTATTTTATAGATGAAGAAACTGGTGCTTATACTGAGAAATTTGCCAAAAGCACCTTTTTAAAAAAGATTTTATTTATTTGAGAAAGATAGAGATAGCGACAAAGATCACAAGTGGGGAGGAGAGGGAGAAGTAGGCTCCCCACAAGGAGTCCAAAGTGGAGCTGGATCCCAGGACCTAGGGATCGTGACCCAAGTCAAAGGCAGCCGCTTAACCAACTGAGCCACCCAGACTCCCTCGCCAACATAATAAAATGGTAGAGTCTGGTTGCAGTTCGGATCTAGGTAGCTTGAAGCCCACCCTCTCCTGCTACACACAACCGCCCACACAGAGTCCTACTGGGCTTCTTGGATATAATACCTGTATGGCTGCCTTAGAGACCCTTTTCCTATCCCCCAGCTTCCACATCTTCTGGTCCTGAGTTCCTGGGGTGGGTGGGCAGGGACGCCAGGACTGTTTGGTTCTTTCTTTGTATGTCTAGTCCCTCATACCGTGGCTGACGTGTAGGTGTTCAACAAATGTCAAAATAATGACCAAGTGAGAACAATTATGCCTCCTAAGACTTTTGAGGAAAGCTCAGATTTGAAGCCGGAAGGAAATCAGGAATTTATCTCATCCAGACTTGCCAGTCAGTGGAGTTCAGGCTCCAAGAAGACATGTGTGATTTGCCCAGTCGTCTGGAGATAGCCAAATTAGAACATAGTTGTGTTAGTGTGTGGCTTTCTCATGGAACCCGTAAGACAGTTTCCGATGTTTCAAAGCTGATGCTGCTCTTCAGTTTATAAGGTATATAAAGGTAGTGCACGTGTAAAAATAATAAGGGATTTGAATTTTACATCATGTAAAGAAAACATTAAAGAAAGAAATTATAAGAAATTATAAATAAGGAAAGAAATTATAACTACAGTGACTTCATGAGGGACTTAAAACTGTTCAGTACTTCTTTTGAGAAATCATCCATCTGAAGGATTGGAATCAAATTTTAAGACTCTTCTCAGCCAAAGAATCAACCAAAAACCAGGCCCTGGGGTGGTGGACTAAGAACCTGGGCTCTGAGCCAGACACTTTACCCAAGATGTGTGGCCCTGTCGTATGTGCCCAGCCTAAGTGAGGTGTTCTCTTACACATTTCACAGCTATGTTGTTACCCAGCGGGGCTGGATCCTATCGGTCAGGAATGAAAATAATCCCTTCCTCTTTCCTGACCCCTCCCACTGGCTGTTCCTTCCAGCCAGACCTGATCTGCCAATTGTGCTGTCACCAGCGCTCGCCCACCAGGCCTGATCCTGGGCCACCGTGATTCCTCTCTACCCAACCCTCATCCCCTGCAACCCTCTCTTAGGTCAGACTGTCAATGAAATCAGGGGACCTCTTCAAATTCTCTAAAATTCATTGTTTCTTTGAAAGTGGTGATATGCAACCACAACATCTTCCTTCCCCTTAGCTGAGAGTGGCCACTTCACACACATACTCTCTGAAGAACTCTGCCCAATCATCTCCTTTCCCAAATGTCCTGAAGGGTCCTCACAACACATGGACCCCACCTGGGCTTCACCTGTAGATTTCTTCATTGACTGCCTCTTTCTGTAGATTTGTTATCAAAATGATAATCTCACAATAGGAGCTTCTTTGTGATTTTTATCATTTTTTCCTCTTTCATAGGGCTGTAAACTGATCTGACCCCATTATTAATCCATTTTAAATTTTACAATATTTGCACAGAAATCTTCCCTTTCACCACCTCTTTTCTCTCCACCCATCCCAATGTCTTTGAAAAGGGTGACCTATCTTAATGGAAAGGGAGAAAATGGCACTTACTTATTTACTGGGTACCATATTACTGTATAGCCTTAAAAAAAAACAAACCCAAAACTCTAAAGCAATTGTGAGATGTGTTTCAGTGTTTCATAGGTCTTATTTGGATTGAAAAATCCTTATACATTAATCATATTTAATGGGATGATATAGTCAGTGTCAGGCCAATTATTGGTGTGTGATAGACATTTATGAACTTGTATGGGTGATTTTCCTAGTTTGCTATATGTACCGAAAACATTTACTTCATATATGTAAACATATATACTTGTTATTAATCACTGACTACTTATATTTTTATTTTTATATATTTAAATAATTCACATTGCCATCTTGACAATTTTTCTTCTAGTTTAACTACCCTAGCTTCTCCAATGCTAAATATTTTTGTACTACTGTTGCTTATATATGGATATAACCAATTTCTTTGGTTTTCATTTATTTCCTGGAAGTAAGAGTACTTATTTCTCCCACTTGTTGGTTATTTGTTTCCAGGCCAGATACTTTCTGGACCTATGCTGGCCAACGCAGGAGCCATTACCATATGTGGCAACCGAACATTTGAAATGTGACTAGTCCAAATTAAAATGTACTTTAAGTATAAAATACAGATCATATTTTCAAGACTTGCTCTGAAAGAAAGACTGTAAAGTATCTCAGTAATGACTTAGGTTGAGTCCATGTTGAAATGCTGATATTTTGGATCTCTTAGGTTAAATATTAAAAATGAAACAGGGGAAGCGTGTTTCTTTTCACTCTTCTAAATGTCACTACTATAATTTTTAAAATTTTCTATGTGCGCCACATTTGTAGCATACATTATATTTGCCATACAGTGCTAGTCTAGGTACTTCATACACTTAGAAATCAATGGATGGGTGAATGAATGAGACAAGCTATACTTTCCTGATGTTTGAGGATAGCTCATAATTGTCTACCAGGAAGGAATCAAGCAAACTCAGGGTTTGGTTGAAACTTACCACCATTCAACCCAATCTTCTAATTTTGTAATTGAGACTACCCAGTCCCAGAGAAATTTGCATGCCTTCTCCACTATCCAATGAATAAAGGCAGGAAAGCAAGGTGTTGTTGATTCAAACCAGCATTTTCTCTGTCATCATCAGTGGCAAATGCCTTAGTGAAGATACCCAAAGTACCCAGGGACAAACACTCTGGATTCTAGAGGACTATCAACTCTACTACCTGCAGAACTATTTCAGCCTTTGTGATTTCAATGAATTTACTTTCTGCAGCTGATCAGAGCTAAGACAGACTCCTAGGCTGAGCTGCAGTCTCATGTGGGAGGGACCAAGCTGGGCTGGGCGGGGAGGTCCAGGATGGACACCTTGGGACAGTGGGACATTGTGACATCATCAGTGATGGTCTCAGATGGTTTCTCGTTGCTGGTCCTCCATTCTCAGCTGTTACTGCAAGTTCATTCCTCTACCATGAGTGTGGAGCAGCTAAAATCAACAGATCCACATGTACCTTGAGGTGACAGACTGGCTCTGGTGAATACTCCCTTTTCCTGTTTAGGGGAGACACTTCTGTTAGTGAAGAGCACAGTGGTGCTCATTTTTCTAAGGACAGTCCTTAAAGTTTATGTTTTTGTCCTGATTAGGATTCATATTCGAATAGTTCAGAATGTGAGGGAAAGAGTCCCAGGCAGTCATTCATTTCTTCAGCTACACTGCTCATGCTTACTAGGGAAGGGAGAGCCAAAAGGCTTCCATTTCTTCCCCTATCCTGGTGAGTTAGGCATTAATTTGGGGCTCTGGCTCTCATGTTAGATTCCTTGCACCTGCACTAGGGTCTGTCCCTGCCCCTGAGACCTACTCCTGTCTGCTTCACCCTTTAAAATATTATCATTTTGGATAAATAAGACCAAAATGTCATGATTTACTCAAACTAAAATAGGTTGCATTGGTTAGTCTCATTTACTCCTATGTATTTACAATGAGCCGGGCTTGAATTCAACAAGCACATTTATGTAAATGTTGGGCAAAATTGAGTGCACCCAAGTGAAGTGTGGGAGGGTGGTGGCTTGTGCATCCCAGACTAGTGCCTTTGAACTGTAACTATGTATACATGGTTCCCCTGCAGGCTTAATTTTAGCTAGATGAACTACCAGAAATGTTAGCAATCTGTCTCTTCGGATTACTTTTGCTCTTTCTCTTTGCTACAAGACAGATTTTAAAAGTATGGAATCCTTGGTTTCACATGTTTCTTTAGGCAGAACTGTAATAATTTTATCAGCAATTATATTTATCTTAACATGGATTTTTAAGCATCTGAGACAACATGCATTTTCAAGTAGTTGCATGTTTTACCTTGAGAAGTTTCACTATCTATAAGTATTCCATATTAATGTGTCTATGTAGCTATAGATGTACAGTGAATATATATGTATGCATGTACTTTCTCTGTGTGTATACACACACACATATATATGTTATATATAGAGATGTGTATACACACAGAGAGAATGAGAATAGTGGATTTCAGCTGGACGGTTCCATCTTATTTCTTATTTTGTTTTGAGATTGTCACTTAGGAAATAATCTTTACAAATTCTGCTGTTAAAAAAAAACCCTCAAAGTCTTAATTTAAATATCTGAAACTTCATGACAAAAAAGTATCATGAACATGCTAATGAATATTCCTTAGTTGATCAAATACTGTAATTAATTGCTTTATCTTCACAACATTTCCATTTTAAAAATAATCAGGACAATTTTAGCAAATACATTCCTCTCGATAATGATGACTGAGTAATAATTCTCCATTTCACATTCAGTTCTATAGCTTGTAAGTGCAGTAATGGACAGGGGCTACTACATTTACCATCTGACCACACATCTGCCAAAGAGCACAGAGGTTCTATTACAATAACCAAAAACATAGGCAGAGTCTTAAGGCAAATTGAAAGACATCAGGTATCTTCTTTTTTTAATTTATCCAACTATTATCACATAACACACTTGCTTTGACATTGAAAACTCTAAGATGTTGGGGCGCCTGGGTGGCTCAGTTGGTTAAGCGACTGCCTTCGGCTCAGGTCATGATCCCGGAGACCCGGGATCGAGTCCCACATCGGGCTCCCTGCTCGGCAGGAAGCCTGCTTCTCCCTCTCTCATTCCCCTTACTTGTGTTCCCTCTCTGGCTGTGTTTCTCTCTGTCAAATAAATAAAATCTTTAAAAAAAAAAAAAAAGAAAACTCTAAGATGTGTGCAGCTGGCTCTCTGACCTGGAGGAGTGCATAGTCTGGCAGGGAGATGGTCATGCAGGCAAATGATTATCCTATGATGTCACGATGTCTTAAGTGTAATAGAAGCATATACAAGGTGTCACAAGTGCAGAAAGAAAAACAATGCCTAACTGCTGGAATCCAGGAATGAATGAGGTCAGGAGATAATCAAAGAGAAGATGAGTTGAGTATGAGGTCTTGGTAGGAAATACAGTGTGGTGGTTAAAAGAATTGTTTGTAGCCCAACTACATGGGTTTAAATACCAGCTCTACTGCTTACCAGCCAAGGAAACTTAGGCATGCTCTTTATTCTGTGCTTCTGTTTCCTCCTCTGTAGAATGGGCATAATCACTGGGCACAATTCATAGGGATGAAGCGAGAATTATGTTAGTGTGTATGATGGACTCAGAACGGTGCATCGCACATGGAAAGCCCTCAAATAGTATTAGCTTCAATGCCAGGGATAGCAGAAGGAGAGAAAGCAAGGAGACACACATGAGTATGGCAGGCTTGGTTTATCAAAACTGAAATTTGAGGTGTATTTGTGTGGAAGGTGGTAGGAAATGATAAGTTTGGTGGACAGATTATGGCGAGAGAGCCTCATATGCCACACCCATGAGGCTCATGTTTATGGAGCCTGTAGAGAATTTAGGGAAAAAAATTCAGGTTTGTATCATAGAAAGGTAACTTGGGAGCCACGGGGAATGAGTAAGGCCAGATTAGTTAAGACGTTACCAATGAGAAGAGATATGATCAAGGCTGGCTAGGGGATGGAGGGTAGGGTGGAGAGTCAAAGTTAAAATTGATAAGACCTGGTGACCGATTAGATTAAGAGGTTGAGGTAGAAGGAATTGTGGATGACTTTCAGACTTCTAGTTTGGGTGATCTGGTAAAAAGACTGGAGGAAAAGCAGGCTTGGTATAAGGTTTGCGATTTGTCAAAATTGATGGGCCTGTGATGTGACCAAATTAGTGTTTAGGCCTGCCACTCAGGAGCTGGAAGTCAAGATCCAGTACTCAAGATCGACGTAGCAGCTGACATTGTGGGAATGTGAGTGACACATGGTACAGCTTGTATACAGGAAGAGATTCAGGGTGGTTCAGGAACATCTCAGAACCAAAGAGAGCTGACAAAGAAGAGTGTTAATAGAAGGAGGAAAATGTAGAAGAAAGTGGAATCATGGAAAATGATGGAGAGGAAATTCAAGGAGGAGGTGTTCAAATGCAGGAGAGAGGTCGAATAGAATAAGAGCTGAGAAATGTACTTTGGATTTGGCAATTAGAAAAAGAGTTTAAGAAAACCTGTGAGCTCTTACTTCATTAAATATAACAGTGTGGAGAAAGAGATACAGTGAATCCTTTTCATCAAGACCCTAGATGTTAGTTCATATTTCAGGTCAAATCCAGGGGAATTCTTGGAGAACATCCAGGGATGGGGGCCAGCTTCAGGCTGGCTACATGAAGCAGATCTGACCTGCCCTCACAGAGCTGTTTACCCAGAACCTAGCAAGGGGCTATGGTGGCCAGAGGTCTTAGTAGAAGTCTGGGAGCTCCTGATAAATGGCTTGCTCCGAAAGTGTTAAGTGGCCCTGGGGAGTTGCCAAAGAAGTTCTGTGGCTTTGATAAGAACTTCAAAGCCTTGAAGTTATATGGTTGTTCTGGTAGCTTATGCTTGAGTTGGAGGGAAAAAGGTGTTGGTGAGGATAGTGGTAACAGGTTGATTCAAGTTGGTTCTGTTCGGGAACACATCCAATCTGTTGGCTCAGTCTTAGATGTGATTTTTCTGATTAGGTTTGCTTCATTACCTGTTTCTTCTTTCTTTCCTGTAGGCAAGTGTCTCATCTCCAACTGCGTAGTCAGTTTCTTAAGGGCTGGGACCATACTCCAAACAGTGTTTTGAACTCTCTGTAAGCACATTCCTGTCCAGTTGAACCCTAGCTCAGAATCCTGGTATTCTCAGCCTTACCGGACTTAGAACCAAGAATAGATCAAGCCTGTATGGTGCACCTGGGCTGACGTCAACCATCAGCCAAAAAAAAAAAAAAAAAAAAAAAAAGTTCCACAGCTACTTCCCAAAACTTATCCTAGTAAGGATGAATTGAGGGGAGATTTAAAGCAAGCAGTTGGTGCAACTTTTAGTTGCACTGGGCCTTGACCGCTCAGGATTCCCGGCCAAGAACTCCAAGGCCACCACACTGGTCTCCCAGTGGACACTTAGGTCTGGGAAAAACCTGTGCCATTCTAAAGGACATTACGGATTCCACGTGGCTAGACTAAGGTCTCCAGTATGTCCACACAGATGACCTGATGTAGTCCAGATATTGCACTTGGGGGGGGGGGCAAAAAGGAAACACAGGGTGGAGGTGTTTTCACTATTTTTGTGTGGGGGCGGTATTGATGGAGAAGGGTGGTTTGGGATGGATCTAGCGCCTCAGCCCTATCCCTTCCAGTCTCCCTCGGCTGCTCAAGTTACTGGCCACTACTCGTTCCCTCCTCGAAACGGTGTAGACACGGTCGGCACCGTCCTTAAGGCAGAAGGAGCGCGTAGGAAGCAGAGGTGGGTGTCCCCCGGCCCCCCACCCCGCCAGAGACCGCCAGGCGCGACCGGAGGATGTCGGCGCGCGGAGGGCGTGCGTCGCCCCCCTCCTCCCCCGCCCGCGCCCCCCGCCCCGGGGGACCCCGCGCCCAGGGGAAACCCCGCGCGGGGTGTCGGACGCCCGCCCCAGTCCCTCCGCCTCCCCGAGGCCCGGGGCTGCCTCCTCGGGCCGCGCCGGGGCCGCCCCGCACTGCGCATGAGCGGGAGCCCGGCAAGCCCGTGAGAGGAGCCGCCGCCGCCGCCGCCGTCCATTCGCTGCGGAGCCGGAGGAGGAGGGGAGAGGCCTGGAGGACACCAACATGGTGAGGCACTGCGGCCGCCCGCCCGGCCGCCCGCCCCGCCGGCTGGGGGCCGGCGCAGCTGCGCACCCCCGCCCTGCCGCCCTCCGCCCCGTGGCGACCCCAGCGCCCCGAGCCTCGGCCCGCGGCCTCCGTCCGCTCCCCGGCGGGGCTCTCCTCCCCTCCTCTCCCTTCCTCCTTCGCCCCTTCCCGCCCCGGCGCCGCCGCTACGCGAGAGCCGAGGAGGCGGAGCGGAGCTGGGCCTAGTCGGGAGCCCCGGCGAGTTTGGGGCACGGGGCGCGGCCCCCGGTGCCCCTCGCTGGGCACGGCGCGGGCGGGGGGAGGCGTTGGGGCGGGGGGAGGGGATGGGGCAACGGCCCTGCCCCTGCGGGGCCCCCTCGCCAGCTCCATTGTGTCTGGCCGAGGACCGGGGTCCGGGGTTCCGGGTGAAGAGCCTCCCCCCGCCCCGGAGCCGGGGCTTCCCTCTGGCGGGGAGGAAAGACTTTCCCGGCTCTCCTCTCTCTCCTCCGCTCTCGGCTCCAACACCCCTCAAGTCTCCAGGCAGTTTTGCTTGGGGCGGGGTATTAGCCCTTTTCCGTTCTTCATCACCTCTTGATGCGTCCCATGCTTTTGGAAAATGAGAATTTAACTGGCCTGTTGGTGGAGGTTATAGTCGTCTCTCCGCTGAGTACATGGGAAACCGCTGAGCTTGGGGGACTTGGGGGGGGGCGGGGAGTACGGAAGTGCAACCTGTTCTCATTTCATAAAATTAGGAGAAACAGACTTGCTACCTTTTGAGCACATGGTTAATTTGCTTGGGATGGGTGGAGTAATTATTATGCCAGTTAAAGACCATTTGTGATTTTTAAAAAAACAGTTTGTCAGGTTATTCCCCTCTTCCTTTTGGGGGAAAAAAATCAACAACCAAAAAACAACAGTCTTCTTATCAGCTTGAGAAAGTGGTAGTCGAGTTATCTGTTTACACTATGATATTCTCATACCTCTTTTGGGTTCTCTTTTTTTCCAGAAGTGATGTTTGACATTATAGTTTGAGCATGAGTTGAATTCCATGCAGGTTACTGTATGAATAGACAGTAAAAATGGTATTGTTGTCCTTTTGCTCTTGGGGAACATAGAGACCTCTTTGAGGGTGGTATATGCGTGTATCTATGTTAAGGGAATGCTCCAATACCTTTGTTTTTAGTTGGGCTTACTTCTGCTGAATAACACTTTTCTAGCTTCAACGTCTAACTTGGCAGAATTTTGGTGTCATGTATGGATATGTGGTTTGGTTTGTCATATGTTCCATGGTAAGTTTCATGAAATTTGCCTTTTGTGTTTGTAAGAAAACTTGCCATAAGGTACAGGTTAATGTTTGGAGTGACATCGCAGTGTTTAAACATCTACTAGGGCGTCTAAAAATTTTCTAAATTTTAAAGTATTTTAAGGGTCCTAGATACTATTCCTGAAGTTTTCAGGCTCTTGGCTTGTAGATAAATACTAAGTTTGAAGTAATGAAATGTATTTCCCTGGTAAACACTCTGTGAGAGCACTGAAATTGCTCTGTTCATAATAGTCTGTAAATCAGCAGCATCCTCTAGAAACCAGGCTCTTGATAATGCTCATCACCTGCTCAGGAATTCAGGATTCATGTGGTTCCATGCAAGAGTTCAGCTTGGATTGGAGCTTGTAAGCTTCTGTCCTTCTGTTAATATTACATTAGCTAGTTTTGGAACTTAGCCATAACCCATCTAATGATAGTACTGGCAACATATCACTAATTTAAAACATTATCACTAATTTAAAACACGTTCTATGGCTGAACTCAGATCATGTCACTAGAATTGTTTTGGTATGTTCTTGTTAGTTTAGAAACTCAATTAGCATGCACTCTAATAGAAGTTAGGGCATAAATTCTTTTTAGTTAAGTTTCTCATCATAAATAGTAATTGTTTCTTTTTAAAAAAAAAATTATTTATTTATTTATTTATTTATTTATTTGACAGAGATCCCTCTTTCACTCCCACTGCTTTGTGTTCCCCCTCTGGCTGTGTTTCTCTGTCAAATAAATAAAATCTTAAAAAAAAAAAAAAAACTATTTATTTGACAGAGAGAAATACAGCTAGAGAGGGAACACAAGCAGGGGGAGTGAGAGAGAGAGAGAAGCAGGCTTCCCGCTGAGCAGGGAGCCCAATGCGGCTGGATCCTGGGGGAGCCCCGGATGATGACCTGAGTGAAAGCAGTGGCTTAACCAGCTGAGCCACCCAGGCGCCCCTATAATTGTTTCTTGCCAAAATTTTTTGGGCTAATGTTTCTCAGTATGTGTAGCTCAGCCTATTACTAGAAGACATGTTATTGTTAATTCTAGGGTAGGGTTAAACGATGGGATTTCTGAAATATTTTGTATAAAAAAATGTTCAGTTAACCCTACCTGACACATACATGGACCAAAATAACTGCAAAACTAGACAGTATTCTGTTATTCCTGAAAGTAAAAAGTGTTCAAAATTTCTGGATTGTTTTCTTATTTGTAAGGATTGAATTAGATGATTTCTAAAGTTCTATTCGGATAAAAATTTTGACTTTTCATTTCATCTGGTGTAAGGAGTGTGTACCAGGTAACCTACTAAATTTTTATATTCCTGGCATAGGATTTTTAGACCAGAAATGGTTCCAGAGATCATCTGTTTTACTTCTCTTCCCTTTTACAGAAGAAGAAATTGAGGATCAAGGAGGTTTTGAGGTTCAAGTTTGCAAAACTGTTTATTGCAGAACTGAAACTTTTTCTCTTTGTTTAGTGTTTCTGCCAGTATTTGTGGTACATGTTACCTCTTAACTCACATGGAATCTAGAGAAATTGTTGAAAATTGGATTTGATATTAAATTACATTATTCATTTAAGTAGAGGAAAACCCATGTGTTATTAATGAATATGTTAAATAACAAATATCAGATGCATGACTAATGATGTTAATTACAGTGCTTTTAATGGCTTTTTAAAAAATGTGTGGACTTGGAAATTTAAGATTGTACTTTCAGCAAATACAGAGTTTATAAGTTCAAATGAATGTAGTCCTGTTTAAGTTTGTCTCCTTAGAACTTATTTCATCTTCTTTTGCATATATCCACAAGTAAATTAAAGGAGGGCCTTAATTCATTTCAGTAATTATTTATTAAACAGTTTGTGCCAAGCACTGTTCTGGGCATTGGGAATAATGTGTATGTGTGTGTATTTTTTGTGTTACACAGAAGAAATGAAAATCTCTCCTCTTGTGAGGGCTACATTTTAGTAGGGAGACACAAATAGTAAACATAGTATATATTTTTCTTATACTATGTTAGAAGGTATTAAGTGCTATGGCAGAAAACTGTTAAGGAAGGATATTGGGGGATGGGTGGGACACAGTGGTAGTAGGTTTGCAAAATGGTGTCTGCGCCAATGATGAGGTGAATTTTGAGCAGACTGGGAGATGAAGCATTAAGCCCTGCAGAAATGTGGTGAGACCAGTGTGGCTGGAGCCATGTGTATGGGGGCAAGGGGTATTTGGGCATTAGAGCCTATGAGATCTGAGTGGTGAGGAGTAGCAATGGGCTGGTGTGGGTGGGCATTATAAGGATACTGGGTTTTTACTCCAAGAGAGAAATTGGAAGCCACTGAAGGATTCTGAGTGCTATGATAGACTGTTTCTGTTCACCTATAGTGTCCAATTACAATATTATAGTTTATTATTTTTTAAAGCAGTTTTTAAAAACAACAAAACCCTTAGTGTAATTTTCTTTACCTTGCAGCTTCTGTGTATAGGGTTTTCAGTTCTGTTTAAGATGACTATCATAGTATTCAGTAAAAACCAGTTGACCACTGAGTTTACCTAACCATGCTAGTTAATAAAAACAAAACCTGTTCCGTGGATTGCTTTTGAGTATGTTCTAGTAGTTTATACATAGTTTAATAGCTATAGGAAGAAAGTTGGGCCTCTGGGCAGAAAGAAGGACATTAACATTTATTGAGAACATACTGTCTGCTAGTCAGACAATTTACAACTGTTATTAATCATCAGTCTTGAGATGGGTATTGCTACGTCCTTTTAACATATCTGGGAATAGAGATTTAGTGGGTCTAAATGATTTGACCAGGGTTAAAGAGCTACTGTGCGGCAGAGCATGGCTTAGAAGGCTGGTCTCTGATTAACACACTTTATCTACACCCCCACCCCTCCTTTTTTTTTTTTTTTTAAATCCAGCAAGTGCTCTTTCAGTATAGGTGTGGAATTTTTTTTTAGTTTCACTCTTGTTTCTTCCTTGTCATATTTCCTTGTGATCTAGTTGTTTCTATATCAAAAGAAATCTGATGTAAACATTTAAGTAACTGAGAAATTAAAACTTTTGGTACATATAGTAAAAAAGTTGAGAATAAAATTAACTCCCTGATGGTGGTGTTTTGTTTTGTTTTAAGCTTAAAAAAAGCTGAGCTCATTGAGTCAAGTTGCTGTTTCCATTATGGTCTTACAGGTTGGGTCAAGCATAATGAATATCTTTAAGAGCTTTTGAATTTCAGCATGTGTTCAAGCTGTGATCGTATGAGCCATGACATTTGATGAAGAGAAATAGTTCCAAATAGGATTCGGTTGCTTTGTGGACACAAATAAGCTCTTGAATAACCTGCTGACTAGTTTACTAATTTACCTAGTTATTTTAGGTGTACACACCCTACCTTAGAAAAAGTGAAAACAGAAGAGAAAAATGCCACTAAACCATTTTTCATCACTTCGTTGAATCGCTTTTATGTAATTTGTACCTAGTCACTAATGGCGATTAGGCTGCTTGTTTGTGTTGTAAAATTTTAAGAGAGATTTACTTTTAAAGAGTTCTTTTCTAAAGAATCCTATTGCGTTACACTTTTGAATCCTTCAACAGTGAACATGGTATTCAGCAACAGAGATTGCTGAAGTTCATGGCTCATATCTTTGTTATATTAGGATATTTTCATTTCAGCAAACATTTAGAGTGCTTATTTATTATTCATAGGATCCTAATATTTTTGGATTTAGGATTTGAATAGATACTAGATCTTATAATTAGGGGATTTCATTTTTCAAGGATCATTTATTCACTTTATGAAACAAATATCACATGACTCTTGAATGCTAGGCATCATAAGTTATTTAACTGTGAAACTTTAAAAATCTCATTTAATTCTTTGTTTTGTTTTTGTCTGAGTAATCTTTTTATTATTTTAGACTTCTTTAGAGAAGATATTTATGAAGAGGAGAAGCAAGTTTAGTTACCTTGACTGCTTGTTAGTTCAAAAATTAGTTTTGGAGGAGCCAGTTGAAATATGATGGCTAGCACAAGTATTTTAGGGAGGTTATTTCTATTCTATTACAGATAATCAGGATTTTGCAAAAACAGCTTTTTATAGTCACAACAGTCTTGCTGAAATCAAATCATTTATTCCGTTTACACTGGAAGTCATCTTTTGGATATCTAGTAATTCTTAGGGTGAGAAGAAGAAAATCCTTTAAATTTCCATCAACAGAGTACTTTTTTTATATATTAAATTTTTTTTTTTTTTTACCCACCATCAGGCTTGAACTCACAGCCCTGAGATCAAGAGTCTCCTGATCTACTGACTGAGCCAACTAGGCACCCTGGGATACTTTTTAAAACTATGAGGGAAATCATACTGAACCAAACAAAATTGAGAAATGTACAAAACCAGTTTGGATCTTACAAGAATACTTTGTGTAATTTTTTTTTCAGGTGAATTGCTATTATATAAAACATCATTGACTACAGTAATTGCATAGTATAGTATAATTCCACATTCAGTTTAGTGTTAGTACAACACCTCTTAAAGAACTGGTCATTGAAAGTACAGGAAGTTTGTGGAAGAAGAGTAAGAGGCACAGGCCTAACCATAAATAATTATTCTAACCTGTAGATTATAATTGAAAATAATACTATTTTTGTTTTGCTTAATATTTGAAATTGTACGCATTTGCTTATATTTTGGGGGCATAACCTACACATGTGTTTGTGTTTTCTCTGGGTTTCAAGCCTTCTCATTGGAGAAGGAAATCCTGACTTTCAGTACCCTCCTGTTTTCCATCTACGTTGTGGACAGCTCTGAAAATAGACTATGGCATGACAGTAAACACATTTTTTTTTCCTGTTGAATTTCCTAAAAAAATAACCTATCTCCCTCTTCTCCCCTCCTCTTCCTCCCAAAAACCCTAAAAGGGAAGTTCCATCCCTAAATTAGCCTTTTATTTAGGTTGTGAGGGAATGCTTAATGGGCAGTTATTAGTCAGAATGCAGATTGTTTACATGAGATTGGGGAAGGGTCAATTGGTCACTTAACTTTTCCATAAAAATAGGTGAAGAAATAGTGCTCACAATTGCCCTCCTCTCCCCAGTTCACACATAATTAGTCAGTGGTTGCCCTTTCACCCTTTCTGTTTTCTCTTTCACTTGATGACAATATGGAATAAATGGAAAGACTGCATGCACAGAAGCCAGGCACCAGGGTTTCATTCCTAGCTCTGCTACTTTTTATAAGTCTATCTTTAGATAAATTGAGCTCCGAGGCTTGATTTTCTCATTGGTGAAGTGGAATCAATGATAACCACCTTGCGGGATTGTTAATAATTAAATAGCTAGTGCAGTGTTGGCACACAGTAGGAGCTCAAATGTTAGCTGCTATTTTTCTGATTATGATTATTTTATCATTTGCGTAACATTATTTTTTCCTCTGGAATATTTCTTCGTAAACTTGAAAGGAGGCCTTACTATGTCCAGGTATAGTTCTAAGAGTTTAACCTGAATTAATCCATGTAACTTTCACACCCTGTTTATAGATGAGGAAATTGAAGCACACAGAGATTAAGTAATTTTCCCAAAGTCACACAGCAATTAAGAGGCATAGGTGGGATTAAAATCCTGCCAGTCTGGTTTGAGAGTCTGCACTAATCATATATTACCACTCTGTGCAGGTAGAAGGGAAGAGGATTTCTTAACTTCTACCTAGGTTTTTAGTCTGGCTTTCCTGCAGAACTTTGCCCCTAGGTGAAAGTCTTCTCTAGGAGTGGATAGTCTCATTAGTTGAATTGATTTTTCTACCCACTTTTGATTTCAGACCTATAATCTTACCAGGACTTTTTATAGATGAGTGGCTTGGGATATTGGTAACGTTTGGTTATTATCTGTTGAATACTATGTATCATATATGGAAAGTATGATTTTTCTGGACTTAAACTGGCTCTTCTCAGTTGCAGGTAAAGTTAAACTGTTAATCATATGGTAAACACGAGAATCAATATACAGAGCTTTTAGTGAGAATTACAGGTGCAAACTACAGTGTTTTGATTTTTAAAACACCTTTTGTGAGCTAGAGTCATCAATTCCTGAGAGAGCTAGAATTGAGTTAGAAAACTAATTCCTTTAAAAATGTAAAGACCTTAGTGTCTTTTTTCTTTTTTTTTTTGGCGTTTAGACAGAATTTGAAACCTAAGGTGAGAAGATGAAAATTCAGAATAATAGAAATAATAAAATATATCTTTAATTTTTTTGCTTTAAAAAATATTGCCCATTGAAATTATTTCCACTTTGGAATTATTAGGACTTAGTTGACTAGGAGATAATTTTCCATGTTCATCATTTTTCTTGAGGGAAATACTTAATAAAAGGAATTTCTCAACATTATGATAATTTTTATTGTAGAGCCTAAGTCCCCATTCTTTTTTTTTTTTTTTTTAAGATTTTATTTGTCAGTGTACAAGCAGGGGAGCACCAGGCAAAGGAAGGGGGAGAAACAGGCTCCCACCTGAGCAAGGAGCCAAACGCAGGACTGGATCCTAGGGACCCCAGGATCATGACTGGAGCCTAAGGCAGACACAACCAACTGAGCCACACAGGCATCTCAAGCCTTTCTAAGTCCCTATTCTTCTATCACAAAAGACTTTATAGGTTCAGTGGTAAAGTGTACTTGACTGTATGATACTTGGCTACATCCAAAGCATTTGTCTTTCTCCCCCCCCAGATAAACTATTTTACCCTTTTACAATTTTTAAAAAGAGAGAAAGCACGAGTGGGGAAGGAGCAGAGGGAGAAGCAGTTTCCGCACTGAGCAGGGAGTCTGATGCTGGGAGCCAATCCCAGGACCCTGATCATGACCTGAACCACCCAGGAGCCCCATAAACTATTATTTTAAATGTGATTCATAAATGTCTTGAGTGAAAAAAATTGCAGACGTGCTATACTTAAGTATTAAACAACACATGTTGATAACTAGATTTTTTATTTTGGAAAGATGAACAACTAAGTGTTTTTTACTGTCCAAATTACAATAGTATCTCTAATTTTGGTGACCATATACAATTGTAATTAGCTTTCTGTTACAAAAGGTAATGCTTCTCTCCCTTTTTCCCTTCCTTTCACACTCCTACTTTTCCTCTCTCCCCCTTCTTTGGTTCCCCTCATTTTTTATTAGAACTAAAAATAATCAATATATTCTGTATTTTATACATTTATTTACATATTTCAGTACTGAATTTCCTTGAAAATTTGATAGCACATTTGAGTTCTAAATATTATATTATCTAATCTTATTTTAATGACTTCTTTAGTGATCAATTTAGTTTAAATAAGATTTATTTAAAAGGAACAAACTAAAAGAAGTCAAATGACATATACTTATTTGACTGTTGAGTGATTATAGTTGTCACATGTTTTTGCTCTTAGGAAGATCCCCACTGCGTTTGTAATAGAAATAGAGAAAATCCATCTGGTTTTTTCTTCTACTTCAGTTTTCTATCCACCCTCTCATCCCCTGTAAATAATTTTTTGCTGGCTAACTACCCTTTTTCTCTTCCTTAAGTTGATAGAAATTTAAACCTTTGATGCCATCCTCGTAAAATCAGAAAACCTTGCCTGATTGATGTCCCCATGTAGCCTGGGAAAAGATGGTGGGAGTGTTAGAGGTCTCCTAGAGAACTTGGGGAAGGGGCAAACTGTATGTAGTACACTCCAGCTTTATTCTAGGACAGCGATTGAGACTACAGAATTGAGTACATCCTTCCTAGTAGGGGAACACATGGTTAAGACAGAGCTGACAGAAAAATGATAAGAGTGCATTGTAGGTACAAAAAGGTGAGAGCACTAACAGACTTTGCAAGAATGGGATTGCTTAGGGCACCTCGGTGGCTCAGTTGGTTAAATAACTGCCTTCAGCTCAGGTCATGATCCGGGAGTCCTGAGATGGAGCCTCGTATCAGGCTCCTTGCTCAGCGGGAGGCCTGCTTCTCCCTCTCTCACTCCCCCTGCTTGTGTTCCCTCTCTAGCTGTGTTTCTCTCTGTCAAATAAATAAAATCTTAAAAAAAAAAAAAAAAAAAAAGGTATTGCTTATTACTTCTTGGCCTAGTAGAAACCCATGCTATCAGTTCTGTGCCAGGTTTCACTCATTATCCTTTGTGGTGTTGGAAGTGGGTAGCTATAACTGGAAACTTTTACCAGTTAAAATAGTTTAATTTATATATACATAGACATTTATTCATATACTTTTTTCAGATAAAATAATAGAGTCAAGTTATTCATTTGTATAATTTTGTTACTAAATTGTGTAGGTAAGATGATTTTTTTATCTTTGTTCCCCAGTTTTGTCTTAACCTGGCACTGTGACAAGAAGTCATTATAGACTGAATAGTCCTTTGGCTTGCATAAGTGATTTAAACTATCTTTTTCCTTCCTCTCTCTCTCTTTTTTTTTTTTTTTTAAGATTTTGTTTATTTGATAGAAACACAGAGAGGGAACACAAGCAGGGGGAGTGAGAGAGGGAGAAGCAAGGCTTCCCACCAAGCAGGAGCCTGATGTGGGGCTCGATCCCAGGTCTCTGGGATCATAACCTGAGCTGAAGGCAGTCGCTTAACCAACTGAACCACCCAGGTGCCCGTCCTTCCTCTTTTCAGTAAAAATGATTCAAGTTTCAGGGACTAGCACTGGATTTAATATTGTATGATGAAACCCCAAATAATGCTGATTGTTTTTCTGTCTCCCAACTTTTAGGGGGATAGGAAAAAGTTAATACAAAGAAGTTAATTCAGGCTTAATTAAAAAGTAATATCCAGGATGTAGCCTGTAGTTGGTTTACTTCAGATTAATCTCCCAACACTTTTACAACCTTATACAGTGGTCACTGGTGATCATAGTGACCATCAGATACTTCTCTGTTCTTCAAAGAGAAATGAAAATATGTGTCAGTATACTATCTCTCTCAAGGGAAAAAGGTACACTAATTTTAAAAATAGTATTTCATAATACAAGTTGAAATCAAAGCTTCCTTTCAGTTAAACAGTATATTAAAATAAGGTCGGTATCTTCCTTGGCATTTGATTTCAAAGTGGGTTTGTTGCAATTGAGTAATAAGTCCTGAGGATGTATTTTTCAAAAGGGAAGAATCCTAGACATCTGAGAGATGTGTTGTACAATGTGGTATGAGTTATCTGGTTTCCAGAGGTGGTAAAGTTATTAATGAGGTTACACGAGGTTAGTGAATTTGTAGTTTCTTAACTGTAATGGAGAACAGAGGTTGAGATTTTAATCCGTAATCCTAAACAATTAACATATTGACAGAGGAGTGTGGCTGACAAATCAGACTTCAGGGCATAAAGATTTTTTCATATTGTAAGAGATAGGGTTTGTTTTCATATTTGATTTTGCATATTCTTTTATTCTGTAATAGGTGGAAATACTTCTATTTTTGTTAGTCTTTTTCTTGATAATCTCAAAAGGCTTATAACTGTGTACAGCATGCAGTGCGGTTTGTGGAAAGATTATGAAGACTCAGATTCATGAGATCTTTCTCTTGCCCCATTTCTACTAATAATAACCTGGGTGATTTTTGAACAAATTCCTTAGCTTTCTTGGTCTCTAATCATCTGTACAATCGGGATTGAGGTTTGTGATCTGTCAGTTTGGGCTAGATCAAAGATGCTTAGGTTCTTAGATGTGTTTAATCCATGGAACTCTGTCTGTTAATGTGTGCCCCACTCATGTGCTTTTTTTCCCCTTGCAGTGGTAGCTCAGCAATAACTCACGTACTTTGCTGAGAGATGGTGATAGGACTTGGTAGGGGGAAGAATAATAGTGGGGAGGTTAAAATTGCACAGGAGACCAGGTTGGGTGGGAAGAGAGGGAGCATATGGTCCTTGATACTGGGTGAGTAGAGGGCCTGATTGCCCTGCTTTATTTTGCACAGGGTTCGGGGCAGTTGAGAAAGAAATCTGTGTCAACATCAGGCAAGTAAGAAGAAGTTATTACAGCAGAGAGCCTGTTTTGGGGAGAGCCTCTGCTAGGTTCGGGCCAAGGGAAAGAGGTGATTCTTTCAGGGGAAGAAAAGAAAGTCTGTTAAAAATTACCTTCGTTGGAAGGATCCAGAGTACTTGTTCATATTGCACTGCTTTCTAGTTGAATGCAATTACGGGGAAATTCTTTTGATAATTATCTTGGTTTCTGAACACCATCAGGAGAAATGTAGGGTACTCATATTTCATTTCTTTTTCACATTTGGTAAAAATAGCAAGAAAACAAGGGGTGGAGTTGGGAGAATTGTACTCTATATCCTTTATAAGGGGTTTTAAGACTGCAACTAACACCCGTTAATCTCATTGTTCTCCGGGGTCATTGACTATTCTGGCTGGCTAGACTAATGTCAGTTCTTCACCACCACTCTTTATGCATCCCTTTAGAGCTTTGTGCTTGGTCAAGGTTTTGAGAGTAGCTGTACTTCCCTTTCTAGAGCCTTTATATATGTGCTCCGGATTCACTTTTAGGAGAAGTGCAGGGTGGTTGAATTTCCTTTACCTTTTAATTTCTTCTGTAAAATAATACCAAAGTTTGTGTTTTACAGTAAAAAAATTCTTTCTGACCATTATCATATGATCTCTCTGATATGAAGAATTTGAGAGGCAGGGTGGAGGAGGGGTTGTGGGAGGTAGGGAGGGAAAAAAATGAAACAAGATGGGACCAGGGAGGGAAACAAATCATGAGAGACTGTTAATCTCAGGAAACAAACTGAGAGTTGCTGGGTGTGGGTGAAAGGGATGGGGTGGCTGGGTTATGGACACTGGGGAGGGTATGTGCTATGGTGACAGTTTTTTTTGTCATTCAGAAATATATTTTTATTTTTTTATTTTTATTTTTTTTTAAAAGATTTTATTTATTTGACAGAGAGAAACACAGCCAGAGAGGGAACACAAGCAGGGGGAGTGAGAGAGGGAGAAGCAGGCCTCCCGCCGAGCAGGGAGCCCGATGTGGGACTCGATTCCAGGTCTCCGGGATCATGACCTGAGCCGAAGGCAGTCGCTTAACCAACTGAGCCACCCAGGCGCCCCTATATTTTAATTTTTTTTATTAACATGTAATGTATGATTTGCTTGACGTAAAATATTTTAATAAGTCTTGACATAAAACATTTTAATATTTTATGAGGGAAAAGTATTGCCGAGAATGACTAGTTAGCCATTTAGATATAGTCATCTCATCTTACCTAGTTTCAATTTATTTTTTGGTTTCAATAGAACAAGTTGAAATCATCGCAGAAGGATAAAGTTCGTCAGTTTATGATCTTCACACAGTCTAGTGAAAAAACAGCAGTAAGTTGTCTGTCTCAAAATGACTGGAAGTTAGATGTTGCAACAGACAATTTTTTCCAAAATCCTGAACTTTATATACGAGAGAGTGTAAAAGGATCATTGGACAGGAAGAAGTTAGAACAACTATACAATAGATACAAAGGTGAGTGCTTGTGACTTTAAATATTTTGAACCAGGTTTTCCACAGTTACATGCTTATGAGAAATCAGGACTACCTAGAATATAAATTGGGTGAAGGTGTCCAACAGAGCCCTATAGATCTTAGAATTACTTCAAGAGATCTGAGAGAAATTCTTTCCCTCTTTTCACTAAAAGTTCTTCTTAGCCTCTTTATTTCTTCCTCCCTTATCCTCCTCATTTTTCTTCCCTCAAGATCAGTTTTAGAATTTATCTCCTCATTTTCATAAAATTCAGCTGAACCAATTTTTAAAAAAACAACATAATAATTTTAACAACCTTTAAAGAACTATGAAGTAATACTTTAAAAAAGTTAAACAACATATAACAGACGAATAAAGAAGTTGATAGCTGCCCCCTCTTTATTCTCCTGAGGAACCAATATTTGATAGGCTGGTGTGTGGATCCTTCCATATCTTTTATGTTTATGCAGAAATATACATACCGTTTCTTTCAAAATTTTTCCTAAAGTGGGATTGTATTTTATGCTTAACTCATGCCCAAAAGCTAAAAGATACACACTTTTTTTATTTCTGGAAATGTTAGCAAATCATCTATAACAGTGCATTATATGAGTGTCTCTTTCTCTTTGTATTTGTCATTACTTTAAATTTTTGCCATCTGTTAAGTAAATATATTGATAGGTGGGTTTTTCTTTATATTGTTGAAATTGGGATTGAATTGTGGAGTTTATAGTTTTTCTGATATTAAGAAATAGCGTTATAAAATGAAATTGGTTGTAAGAAAACAAATTCTATACATATGTTCAGAAAAAAATCTTTTTTTTCTATATAGGAATGTCTGATTTTCTGAGTGTATATGAGTATGGGACATTTTTTCACATGAATAAATAAAACTTAAAAATCAAGTGCGCATCTCTACCCCCGCCCCCCACCCCCTGTCTTCCTGTTCATCTTAAGAATGCCATTTCAGGGACAAAGTGGCTTTAAATATTATAATGGAAAAATATGTTACAGTATTACCTTTTCATATCTCTGATCTGTCGTGAACATTTTTTAATGGAGTATAGAGCATTACTTTCTCCACTTTTAAGCATAGCATAATAAAGTATGACACTAATTTAATACTGCATTGTTATTTTTAAAGATCCTCAAGATGAAAATAAAATTGGAATAGATGGTATACAACAGTTCTGTGATGACCTGGCACTCGATCCCGCTAGCATTAGTGTGTTGATCATTGCATGGAAGTTCAGAGCAGCAACACAGTGCGAGTTCTCCAAACAAGAGTTCATGGATGGTATGACAGAGCTAGGGTGAGTATATGATTACTACAGGAAATTAGGTACATTATTATGAGAATTAAGTGTGGAACTGAATTGTGTTATGAATTTGTAAATGTCAGTTTTTAAATTTACCAGCCTACAAACAGTAGTATAAATAGAAATGGGCTAGTTTGCTAGCTCCTTCCCCATGTTACATAGTTTTCTGGGTTTGTCAAGGTTTCTGTGTAGTTTAGCCTATTCCATTTGCATTATGCTTTTATCATTTGTTTCTAAGGAAGGTTTGTTAGTATTAAAATAAATTACTATGCTTTAATATTTAACATGAATAAGTGAAATGAGCAAGCTTTAATTTATTTTGCACAGTGAGGTTGTGAACACTGAATTTATAAACAAACTCCTAGAATATAAAATCTTAGAAGTTACTACTCGCTTTTTGTTCTGCTTACACCTTGAAAAGATGATTAGCTAAATGTCTTGGGATAAATAAGTTAAAAGTCATGGGTAGAGATTTTACCTATGGCGTCTCGTCTGTAGTTAATGAGAATATGAAAAAGTATTCAGTCTATGGAGAGGTAATGGGTTGCTGTCCTTTCTGTTTTGGGTGGGTGATGAGTAATAATAGCTAATATTTGTTGAACATTCATTTTTATTTCAGAAACTATGCTAAGTAAGTATTTCACCTACACAACAACTTTGGGAGGGAAGTAGTGTTTACCCATTTTAGAGATGAGGAAAGTGAGGTATAGAGAAATTATGGAATTAGGTAGGATTAGAGTCAGAATTTGAACCCAGGCATTCTGATTCTCGAGCCTGAGGAACAAATCAGTCAGGGTCCAGAAAAGACGCAAAAATCATGTCCATGTAATTTAAACAGGGAAAATTTAAAAAGTACTGTGTAAAAGAGGTGAAAGAAAATTTAAAGGTTTGACAGAAGTGGCAGATGGAGGAAGCCATCATCACCCTTAGGCGGCGGGAAGTAAGCAAAGAAGGAACCTAGAAACGAAAGAAAGCCCTGCAAGGCTGAGATTGTGCTAGGAGAGGGTGTGGCTGCTGCAGGAACACTGAGCCTATGGTGCTTGCTTTGACTGCGGCTCTGGTGGAGAAGAAACTGGCTGGAGGCCACTTGTGGCTGGGCCTTGTCAGTTGCCACCATCGTTGAACGCTGCTGGGAGCGCCCAGCACACAGAAACCCTTGCTTTCTGCGGAAAACAGCCTAGGAGAGGAGAGAAGTTTCTTTCTTCCTCTTCCAGCCTCATGTCGCCCTCTATTGGTAAAACCGAACAGTGAGCTAGCAGCCGGTAAGAAAAATGGCCTCACAATGTGTAGGTGACTGCAAATAGTCACAAAGTAGGGCAAAGAAGGGGTAGGTTTAAAGTTGAGCAATAAATTAATAACTGTCCTAGACACTGTGCTCTCCCTCCTGAGACAGCCCTGTCCCGAACTTGCTGGAATTTTCTGTATGTGGACAGTTTCCACTAGAACTTACTTTTTTTTTTTCATTTAAAACGGAATTCACGTAAAATGTAATGAACTTCCAAATCGAAATTGTAATCTACAAACTAATGAGCTAGAAGGTGTTATGAAGAGTAGAAAGGAAATAAAAGCAAAAATGATTAGAAGAAAAATGCATTGATGGTTTGTGGAATCTATAAAAAAGGTAGAGGATTTCTGGGGCATCTGGGTGGCTCAGTTGTTAAGCGGCTACCCTCGACTCAGGTCATGAGCCCTGCATCAGGCTCCCTGCTCAGCGGGAAGCCTGCTTTGCCCTCTCCCACTCCCCGTGCTTGTGTTCCCTCTCTCACTGTGTCTCTCTGTCAAATAAATAAATAAAATCTTAAAAAAAAAAAAAAGATTTCTGCCTTCAGGCTATTTTGTGAAAAGTAAGATGGGTACATAGACCCTTTCAGTTCCTTTAATTGGAGTTGGATGCAAATGTAGAAAAAGCTCAGTACTGATTTGAGATAAGCAGTTGGAGATGGTAGAGGGTTCAGCTGATATTTATTATTATACTTTGTATAACAACACCATCTCTAAGCAAGAGACACTGCTTTCAGTTAGTTTGAGAGCTAGACATGTGACTTGTTACAGGTAAGGAGTGATTACTGTACGTTCTATTCACTGTAGCTGACTTCTACAATTTGGGTATGTTGATAGTCCAGTGAATTACATAATTACAAGTAATACTCCATTTTTTAAAAAAAATGATAATTCTGACATTTAATCACTTTAGACCTTTACTTCCTCGAGCTAACCCCATTCTTGTTTATGTAATGTAAAAAGATAAAATTTCAACTGATTTTTAAAAAAAGTTCTATGAAATAAAAGCTATCGTAAGTCCTTTAATTTATGGTGAAAAGGTTTATCGTTTATAAACTTTAATTTTACAATGTAGATGTGACAGCATAGAAAAACTAAAGGCCCAGATACCCAAGATGGAACAAGAACTGAAAGAACCAGGACGATTTAAGGATTTTTACCAGTTTACTTTTAATTTTGCAAAGAATCCAGGACAAAAAGGATTAGGTAAGAATTTTTTAAATTATATTTGGTGTTTTAAATATTGACAGTGTCACTTTTGTTTTGTAATAGGAAGTTTTGTGTTTTGAGCATAAAATCGCCATGAAAATACCAGTTACTGAAAAACAATGAGAAGCAATGAACTTCTAGTTAATCAGAAAATACCATGCACGTTGAATAATAAGGTTATCCTGGATACCAGATCTGAACCACTGATTTTTTTTTTTAAGAACTATAGTACAGAAAATAAATAGTTGTTAAAAATTTCATTGATATACATGTGTACATTTACTTGTATATATTTATGTATATATTATATATATTTATTTGTTATCTAGAAGATATTGTAGGCTCATAGGACCGTACATTATTTCATTATGGATCTGTAGAAATAGCATTGTAAGATTTCCGAGTCATAGAATGCTAAAGAAATCTATTCTTGTTGTTTATGATTTGCTTGGAACCTGTAAGAATAAAAATGAAGATTATCAAGTATAAGCTTATCCAGAAATTCTGTCTATAATCTTCCACTCTTAATTTAGATCAATCAGTTTGTGCTGTGTCATATCCATATACTTGCTTTGGGGATGGCTAGGTGATATGGAAATAAAAGCTACAGTGTAATTTACAGTTTACCTAGAAAGATTTGACAATAGCAGGTAATACACAGTAATAAACGTGTGTGAGGGTTTTAGATAAAAGGAGAAATGAGTAAAAGCAGGAATGGCTGGGAAATGCTTCCTGGGCAAGATTTGATATGAACTAAAGGATATGGTATTTAATTCCACAAGGGAAGATAAAAGGTGCTCGAGAGGATGGTTATGAATGACTATCTGAAACTTCAGAAGTAAGCGTGGCTTCTTTGTAGAAGAGAGAAAACATTAATGTGATTTTAGTGGGAATACATATTTGGAGATGAAATTGGTGAGACATTGTAAGGCATGACAACCACAGAGTTCCTTTAAAAACAGGGCAAAAGAAGTTTAAATTATAATTTATGGGCAGTAGGGATTCACTGAAGATTTTGATGATGTCAGTATCCTCCATTTACCATGTGCCTGGCAGTGTGCTACTTACATAAACTGCTTCATTTCATGATTAACAGTTTTATGAGTTACTCATTTTTTCATTTGGGAATTCATCACCTGCCATGTGCCATATATATAGTAATAGAGTGCTAGCCATTTTTCTGTCCTGATTTTGCAGATGAGGAAGCCTTCATGTGCCTATAGGAAGGTTAAATAACTTACCCAATGATGGAAGTAAGTTTGTTTTTGATTTTGAAGATAGTAGTTAGGCTAATAGGGGCCTATTGCACTAATCCTTCTTTATATTTTAAATGAGAGGGGAAAACACATTGAGAAAAGGATTATGTGAATATGAATTAGACCAAGGAAGTGGTTGAAAGCAGGTGAGGAAGGGATAAGTTTATGTACAACATTTGTATTGGAGATTTGGCCTAATGAGTGACTAAATGTGATTGAATTGATTGAAGATATACAAGATATCTGTAAAACAAAATGGCAGATAGTGAAGCTTCCTTTCCAAATGATTCTTCAGTTTAGTTTGGGTTTTCTTCTTGTGGTAAAATTCCTCATTTTGCAGGCAAAATAAACTGGGATGGATGATATGTTGGGTTGGTTTCTCTATATGTGACCTTCAGTTAACTGGGCTATTTTTTTTCTAGTTTCTTCCTTCCTTCCCACAAATAAAAACTGATTAAAAAATTTGAATTGTGTGTATACACTATAATAACTATTTTTGTTATGTTCAGAAATGTAGCACAGTATTTTGATAAGATTAAACAAAATGTTATGAATATAAAATGTTGATTTAAATGGGCTGAATCTATTTCAGTTATATCCCTTTCCATTATTGGAACACAAAACGAATGATATCTTGGGATGAATATAGTTTTGATATTGAATCTTAGTTTTATTATATGTGGTGAAAATAAAGCAAAATTAAATTTTTATCAGATCTTGGAGATACTAATTGGAATTTTGGATTATAGGGAAAACTGCAAAAATTTGTACAGAATTAGATTTAAAAATTTTATTATCAAATGTAGAGTACTGAACTTAAGAAATTTGTAATTTTTTAAATGGATATAGAGTTTCTGTTTTACAACATGAAAAAAGAGTTCTAGAAATTGGTTGCACAACAGTGTAAATGTGCCTAATACAAACTGAACTGTACACTTAAATATGGTTAGGATGATACATTTTGTTATATGTATTTAACCACAATTTTAAAATTGTTTTTAAGAAAAACTCCATAGAAGAGCCCAGAGTGAGCCCTAATGTAAAATATGGACTTGAGTTAATAATAGTATATTCATATTGGCTCATCTGTTGTGTGAAATATACCACACTAAAGCAAGATGTTAAAAATAGTGGAAATGGGGGGTTGGGGAGGTATATGGGAACTGTCTGTACTTTATGCCTAGTTTTTCTATAAGACTAAAACTAAGAAATTCTTAATTAAAAAAAAAAACAAACATAATCGGAAGACAGATCCTAGTTTCTCATTTTGTTTTGCATTGGTGTTGAGTGTCAAGAAATATAATGACTTGCTTAGTTGAAGAACTTAATTAAAAAGAAAACCGTTTTCTTGACAGCCTTTCTAAGGGCTCACAGGGCTCTAAAATCACAGTATTTGACAGAGAAGAATTAGAAGATCATAGGAGAGGAGGTGAGGCCCAAAACAAATTGGCAGAGTGACAGTGATAGCACTGTGCTTTATTTATAAATAGCTCTGCTAGTTGTAATGAGAGCTGGTGTTTTCCATAATTTTCCCATTTTCTATAACTTGATTTCCTTTGGTGACCAGGATAGGGTGCTTTTACTATCACTGTCTGCTTCAGGCATCTGGCATTTCTGATAGTCTTCTGAATCTTAAATTTGAAAGGGATTTCATAATTTGTCTAACCTGTGCAAAATAGCATCCATAGATGATGCTCATTTAGTTTTTATTTTGGGACATCCAGGGATTGGACACACATTGTTTTAGGAAGTGGTCAGCCCTCATCACAGAATACTCCAACTTCTTATCACACGTCTTCCTTATGAAGTGAGCATCTTTGTCTTGCTAACTTCTACCACTGCCCCTATTTGTCCTCCACCCACAGTACCCCACGGAGGAAGTCTGAGCACGTAAAGACTGCTTCATTGCTGTCATGTACCCTGCTTCCCCCCCCCCCCATCAGCATTCCAATTATTTTAACTCTTCTTCATTTGAGAAGACCTTTGTTATTCCTGTTACTGTCCCCTACCAGGCACATTTCCAGTTTCTCAGATGCTCTTAAAATAGAGATCTTAAAGCTGAACACAGTACTCCAGAAGGAGCAGTTTAATGTAGAATGCCATGAGTCTGTTATTTTTTGTGAGACTGTAGATTGGTCAGAAATTACCTTTATTCTTTAGTAACCATGCCATTTTTAGGACCATCTTAACTTTTATTAAACTAAAGATCATAGGTTATTTTCATGTGAGCTGTGGTTGAGCTGGAATCTTATACCTGTGCAGTTCATTTAAAAAATTTGATTAATGGGCACCTGGGTGGCTCAGTGGGTTAAAGCCTCTGCCTTCAGCTCAGGTCATGATCTCAGGGTCCTGAGATCGAGGTCCACATCGGGCTCTCTGCTCAGCAGGGAGCCTGTTTCCTCTGCTCTCTCTGCCTGCCTCTCTGCCTACTTGTGATCTCTGTCAAATAAAAAAATAAAATCTTTAAAAAATTTGATTAAGATGATTTGTTAGACACTTACTTTAATATCTAGAAATAATTTTATAGAGTGTTTTAAGGTTTATTTTCATCTATGCAATCCCATTTGGTTCTTGTAAACAACCCTTTCAGCTAAGTAAAAAACCTGTTATACCTTTTGTCATAAAGATGGAGAAATTCATGGATAGAGAGTTTGACTTACTAAGGTAATGTAACTTTAGAATTGGTAGAACTGGGACTCAGTCTGTATTTTTTAATATTGTATAATACTGATTCTGTATTTTTTAATATTACGTGTGCTGACTGTAGATATTTCTAAGTAAATGAAGACGTTGTGAATACGATTGTTAATCACCATTCCATCCTCCCTAGTGCGCTGGCAACATTTTGGATCCAGTCTCAATTCATTTCCATGTTTATTCAGCACTCAGTTCATCACTTTTTATGAAATCCCACATTGCCTTGTTGATTTTGTTTGATACTAGGATTACCTTACATTTTTAATTTTACTATAAGGGCTTAAAAATTCATTCTTCAAGTATCAGTTTTAGGCATTCTGTTATTTGCTTGTCTCTTTTGCTCTATTTTCCTGCTGTTTATTATAACTGTTGTTATACCTTCTTGTTGAATTTGCTCTTTTCCAATACTGCTTCAGAAATATAATAATAATTTTAAAAATTATTAAAAATAGGGGCGCCTGGGTGGCTCAGTCGTTAAGTGTCTGCCTTTGGCTCAGGTCATGATGCCAGAGTCCCAGGATCGAGCCCCGCATCGGGCTCCCTGCTTGGTGGGAAGCCTTGCTTCTCCCTCTCTCACTCCCCCTGCTTGTGTTCTCTCACTAGCTGTGTTTCCTCTGTCAAATAAAATCTTCAAAAAAAAATTAACAGGACGCATATATTATTTACCAGGCACTGTTCTGAATGTTTTATGTCATTTAATCCTTACAGCAACCCTGTGAGAGTAGGTACTGTTATATTTATTTTATTTTTTAAGATTTTATTTATTTATTTGACAGAGAGAGACACAGTGAGAGAGGGAACACAAGCAGGGGGAGTGGGAGAGGGAGAAGCAGGTCCCCCCACTAAGCAGGGAGCCCTATGTGAGGCTCAGTCCCAGGATCCTGGGATCATGATCTAAGCCGAAGGCAGATGCCCAACGACTGAGCCACCCAAGCGCCCTTGTTATATTTATTTTATTTCATTATTATTATTTTTTAATTTTTATTTTTATTTTATTTTTATTTTTTTTTAAAAGATTTTATTTATTTGACAGAGAGAAACACAGCCAGAGAGGGAACATAAGCAGGGGGAGTGAGAGAGGGAGAAGCAGGCCTCCCGCCGAGCAGGGAGCCCGATATGGGACTCAATCCCAGGACTCGGGGATCATGGCCTGAGCTGAAGGCAGTCACTTAACCAACTGAGCCACCTAGGCGCCCCTGTTGTATTTATTTTAAACAGAATTATAGAGAGGTAAATTCACTTACCCAAGTTTCCTTAACTAGTGTTAGAGTTGGGATTTAAGAGGCTAAACTATTTTAAACCACTTCTCTCTAGCTAGGCTCTTAAGTCACTCAGACATTTCTATCTAAAGGGCAGTTTTTCCTATGCATGTGGCAATTGCTCTTTTATTTCTGTAGAGTCTTTTGCATTTCAGTTCTTTTTTTAAAAAGATTTTATTTGTTTATTTGAAGGAGAGAAAGAGGGAAGTAGAGAGAGCGCGAGAGCGCGCATGCGTACACAGAAAGCGAGCCAGGGTGGGGGCGGCGTGGGAAGGGGTAGAGGGAGAGAATTTCAAGCAGACTCCTCACTGTGTTGAAGCCCAATGTGGGGCTTGATCTCAGACCTGAGCTGAAACCAAGTCAGGCACTTAACCAGCTGAGCCAGCTAGGTGCCCCTGAATTTCAGCTCTTAAGTATAACTTATTAAGTCTTTTTGAGTATTCCTTTTTCATTCAAAAATATTTATTGACTCCTTACTCTGAACATGGAGTTAGGAGCATGTTAAGTCTCTCTGGGTGAGTTTGCATTGCAAACAAAGTCTTCACAAAGATGACTGACTTTTTTTTTTTTTCCACACCATAGTGGTTTATTTTATTTGTTCAAGGGCTCATACTGCAAGCATTAAACCAAGCATACTGTGATCATGTGTATGGATGAAAAACTAAAGGCTCACAGTTAATCATGTTGTAGTTTTAAATTTCTACAGCCTAGAAGCCAGAAGTCACAGATCGTTTAGGTCTATTTGGATGTCCCACAAGGTATTTGCACTTTCTTTGAGTTGGGCAACCTCATGATCCTACAGCTTCTGGTTGATCACACTGTTTAAGCCCTGAGCATTCAGGGTACATGGAAGGCTCAGGAAGACTTTGTTCTCAATGCCCTAGATCCTCTTCACCATTGTTGACACTAGATGAATCCTGGATAGATTTTTCAACGTGGATTCAGTGATATCAGCCACATTTAGTCCAGTAGCCCAGGTGGTATATCCTTTTAGCTTGGTGACTGTAGGCATTTTCCACCACCATCTTATGCTCTTCCTTCCAGTTTTCACTGTCCTTGTCTGTTCCCATTTCTGGATTCAGTTCCTGAAGAGAAACGTCTGCCACATTCAGTCCACTCTACACAGCCTTATTTCCATATCCACAACCCTTGAGTCACCATATTCTCCCAGAATCTATCCATGGCAGCTGCTGGGATGAATGCCAAGTTTTTCAGCCATAAGATGCAAAATCTAGCAGAATTCAGATTACACCTACTTCCAATCACATGGTGCTTTCATGGTCCACTTAGTTTTCAGGTAACATATGTGAGAATATCTACTTGGTTGGGAACCACAATTATACAATCAGGACTGTGCCTGACTACCTGCAGAATAATGAATTTGAAGATATTAACATATTGCTGTGCCAGATTGAGCCAGCTCTCTCCGTTGGTAGTGGACTTCCGCAGTCACCACCACAATCTGAGAATTGGCAGTCACAGAGTAATCTTTATCTGCCACAATTTTTGGTGTCTGAAGAAATAAGCTCCCATGTTGCAGATCCGTCATTTCTCCCTTGAGTTTATCTTCCAAAGCATCCACACAGGCAAGTTCATTAGCTAGAGACTTCCCCAGAATGCTGATGGCACATGCCATACCAACTTGTCCAACACCCACTACAGTGATCTTACTGTTTGGGATCTGCAACTGGTGCAATCAGTTTTTCCTTTAGAGTTGCCATCGTGCCCAGCAAGAACCAGCTGTAAGAGGAGTTAGCAAGGAGGACAGTGTTAGCTGCTTGTGTTTCCTCCAGCGCAGGATCTGCAAACAAAAATGATTAATTTTTGAGCCTTGAAAAGTGAGTATACGTTCTTAAGACCAAAGAAAGCCATCTTTTTTGTGGAGAGATTAACAAGGTCAGTTGCTCAGAGGTGAGAGACCTAGCACCTTTGAGGAACTGCAAGTAAGTTCCTTTAACTACAAGTGTAGATGTTATCTGAAGGCAATAGGAAAATCATTGGAGATTAAAAAACATTTTTTTAGTAGATGTTATTTTTTGAGCTGTTTTAGGTTTTTTTTTGTTTTGTTTTTTTTAATTTTACTTACTTGACAGAGAGATCACAAGTAGGCAGAGAGGCAGGCAGAGAGAGAGGAGGAAGCAGGCTCCCTGCTGAGCAGAGAGCCTGATGCGGGCCTTGATCCCAGGACCCTGAGATCATGACCTGAGCTGAAAGCAGAGGCTTTAACCCACTGAGCCACCCAGGTGCCCAGAGCTGTTTTAGCTTATAGCAAAATTGATTAGAAGGTACAGAGATTTTCCATGTACCCTCCGCCTCCACACATACATAGCTCCTTCCACTATCAACATCCCTCACCAAAGTGGTACATTTCTTACAGTTGTAGTGATACATCATTATCACCCAGAGTTCAAGTTTACATTAGGGTTCACTCTTGATATACATTCTGTGGGTTTGGACAAATGTAATAACAACACGTATCTATCATTATAGCATCATACAGAATTTTCACTGCCCTTAAAGTTCTTTGCTTTGCCTTTTTATCCTTTCCTCCCTCCTAAACCCTGGCAACTGCTGATCTTTTTACTGTCTCCATAGTTTTTCTTTTTCAGAATTAGCTTTTTCAGACTGGCTTCTTTCACTTAGTAATACTAATATGCATTTGTTTTCCTGCATGTCTTTTCATAGCTTCATAGCTTATTTTGTTTTAGCACTGAATAATATTCCTTCATTTGGATATACCACAGTTTATATGATCTCTCTGTCTACTAAAGGACATCTTGTTTGCTTCCAAGTTTTGGCGATTATGAATAAAGCTGCTATTAACATTCATGTGCAGGTTTTTGTGTGGACGTAAGTTTTGAGTTCATTTGGGTAAATACCAAGGGTTGCAATTGCTCAATCATATGGTAAGAGTATGTTTAGTTTTGTAAGAAACTGCAAAACTGTCTTCCAAAGTAGCTGTAATATTTTGCATTCCCACCAGCAATGAATGAGAGTTCCTGTTGCTTCACATCCTCGCCAGCATTTGGTGTTGTCAGTGTTTTGGATTTGGGCCATTTCAAAAGGTGTGTAGTGGTATCTCGTCGTTTTAATCATTGCGGAATTTTAACATGAAGGTGACACTGAATTTGTATGCCTTGAAAGGTTCATGTGAAAGCTTTGTGGTTCTTTAAAAGGAGTGGAGTCAGAACTAAAGAGTGACTGGTTATGAGGCTGTTGCAGTGATTTAGCTGGACAAGAAGAGGACCCTAGTGTTGGTCCTGCCAGTAGGGATGGAGGAGAGAAATTTAAAAGTACTTAGAAGCCAAATGCTTTGACTGAAAGTGTGTGATGAGGAAAAAAGGAATTTATCAACTCTGAACACTTTTAGGGGACATTTGGAAATGTATGCGGGTTTTTTTGGTTGTCATAATGACTGAGGGTTTCTTCTGGCATTAGGAGGGTGGTGAATGTCCTACACAGTATAGGGCAGTTCTTCATAATGTGACATTGTGTTTCACTGAGAAACACTGTAGGGTAAGAACATTGAGAGAACGAATAGCAGGTCTGTAGAGGAAGATAATGAGTTCAGTTTGAGCTCTGTTGAATTTGAGCTATTTATGGATATCCAGTTGAAGATGTCCTTAGACAATTTGATATATGAATCTAGAGCATGGAGATAAAGGATTTAGATTTAGGAGTTGTTGAAGACATTTGAGCATATGATGTGGGAAAAAGTAAGGGTGTGAAAAATCTGTGGAGAATAGAAATGGTTGTTGCTGACATACAGTATTACAGAACACCAACATCGAAAGCATGAATGGAGGAAGGGGAGCCAGTAAAAGAAAGCCAGAGAGGGGGGCGCCTGGGTGGCTCAGTTGGTTAGGCGACTGCCTTCGGCTCAGGTCATGATCCCGGAGACCCGGGATCAAGTCCCACATCGGGCTCCCTGCTTGGCAGGAGGCCTGCTTCTCCCTCTCTCACTCCCCCTGCTTGTGTTCCCTCTCTGGCTGTGTCTCTCTCTGTCAAATAAATAAAGTCTTTAAAAAAAAAAAAAAAAAGAAAGCCAGAGAGGATAGAGGAAAATAATAGAGTGCATTCAGTTTTGTCCAATATGGCAGAGAGCCAGGTAAATTAAAGACATCAAAGTGTTTATTTAGTAACCAAAATAAGGCCATAAAAAGTGTTTATTTGGCAGAGATTACGTAGAGTGACAGAGGTACACACTAGTCTATAGAATTAAAGAGTGTGTGGGAGGTGAGGAAATGGGGCAATCAATGTAGATTACGGAAAAAAAAAATTCTCGTATAGCCTAAACCTTCAAACATCATACACTTACACTTCCACCCTTGTCAGTTTTTCTTTCGTGTATCAGCTGACAAATGGGCGTTTATAGGTGTTTCCTGGTTTGTAGTTACTCGAATATCTGTTGCTTCTTATCCTTATTTTATGAAAATTAGTTGAAAAGGAAAAAAAATGCTAGCACTAGTAATCTTATTTATACATTTCATGCATTTGAAGGGAAGAAGGAAACCATTACCATGCTAATAACAACCATTGTGCTGCTTGAGACAGACAATTAGCAGGTGAGCCAGACAATTAGTGTGTTTCCTTGTTAAAGAACAAAATTGAATAACCTTAAAGGAATATTGGCTGTGGAGCCTTAAAGACTGCAAAGATTAACAGGGTATTACGATTAGGAGTGGTGTCATATTTCTAGTTTTCTTAAAACCAGGGAATCTGAACTTGACTTTCAGACTTGATTTCAGGAGCACATTGTGTATAAAAGTAGAAGACTCCGTGTGCTGTTTTAAGGTTATCTATGAAAGGAAGGAGAAAGATGTAGCTAGTTAGTTAAGAGGATGAGAGATCCAAGAAAGGTTTTTTTGTTTTTTTTTTTAAAGGTAAGTGTTATAACTTGAGCATATTTCTTTGTGAAGAGGGAAAAGCCAGAAGGCAGGGCAAAGTTGTAGGGAGAGAAGAAAGTTAACCAATAGATAAGATTCCTGAAGGATGGTATTGGCTTAAGAACAGTGGGGTTAGGGGCGCTTGTCTTTGGATAAGAGAAAAAGTCACGTCTTTTCCACCAAGTTTGAAGGAAGACATAATGGTGGATTTGAAGGTAAGTAGTGCATTTGCACATGGAACGGTAGGAAGTCCATTCATTGAGCAGTTTCGGAATGCGTGCTCTGTGTTTCAGTCTGCCCGTTCGGGGATATCTGGTCTGTATCCTTGAAGAGCTACAGGTCCAGTGCGGAAGGGTTTTTTTTTTTTTTTTTGTCTTATAGCCTATATATTGTTCTATGAGGTAGGATGTGAGCCTTTTTGACATCTTCCGTCATGTCAGGATTCTTCAGGGGTGGTTTGGAGATCATATATGAAAGGGCTTTTAAAGTTACTTGGGACGTAATTTTTCCTGACTTGGAGATGTAAGTTTACTCATAAAAGCTTGATACTTTCTTGACAGGTTTACTTCCTTTGAAAGAGACTGCATGTCTTTTCATAGCTTCATAGCTTATTTTGTTTTAGCACTGAATTCTCTCTGTCATGACAGGTATTGTACTTTGTCTTATAACAAACAGTATGGCTTCATTCTGCTCCAAACCCAATTAAGTAGCCATTAATGTATTCATCAAACTTTTCCAAAAGCGAATCTTAGTTGACGAATTTTAATTTTTAAATCAGTATTCTTAGTGGTCTCTGAAGTCAGGATCAGTCATTGGGGAAAGCAGGCTTTTGCATTACAGCCTGTAGTTGTACATTGGTGGTTCTCAACTGGGGGCAGACAACGAAAACTTACTTGGGCCCAAATGTCAAAGGTGCTGAGGTTGAGAAACGCTGATGTACATAAACATTTTAATTCTTATTTAGTCAAGTATGCTTCTCTGCATTATCCAATTGAGGCTTCAAAAACCTCCCCCTGAGGTAAGTGGTATTCTTGTTGCCTTGAAAGGACTATTCATTAGTGAGGGAGGCAGCATACAAACCTTAGTCTTATCTGTATATGAAAATTTTAGGACATAAGTAGTCAGGAAAAAAACTTTTTTTTAAAGGGCTATCTTTGGTCTTACCTGTGTTTTTTTTTTGCAGGGATAAATATTCATGGAATTTGAGATACATAATTTATTTTTAATATTACAGATCTAGAAATGGCCATTGCCTACTGGAATTTAGTGCTTAATGGAAGATTTAAATTCTTAGACTTATGGAATAAATTTTTGTTGGTAAGTTCATGTTTTCTGCAGCTCCATCTTTTCTATATATATATATTTATCTTATTTTATTTTATTTTTTTTTTAAGATTTTATTTGTTCGGGCACCTGGGTGGCTCAGTGGGTTAAAGCCTCTGCCTTCGGCTCAGGTCATGATCTCAGGGTCCTGGGATCAAGACCCGCATCGGGCTCTCTGCTTGGCAGGAAGCCTGCTTCCTCCTCTCTCTCTCTCTCTCTCTCTCTCTGCCTGCCTCTCTGCCTGCCTGTGATCTCTCTCTGTGTCAAATAAATAAATAAAAAATCTTAAAAAAAAAAGATTTTATTTATTTGACAGAGAGAAACTCAACTAGAGAAGGGAACACAAGCACAGGGAGTGAGAGAGGGAGAAGCAGGCTTCCTGCTGAGCAGGGAGCCCGATGTAGGGCTCCATCCCAGGACACTGGGATCATGACTTGAGCCAAAGGCAAACGCTTCACAACTGAGTCACCTTGGCACCCCTTTTCTATACATTTTTACTTTGAAGATAAATTAACATTTTTTAAAGCTTGACTAACTCATCTCAGAGTGTGTAGTGGACATAGAATGAGAAATTTGATTACCAGAATTTCATTACACAAGTTCTTTTGCATTCTTGAATTTAACATCATTTGGGTTGGTATTTTGAAACTCTCTTTGGTGATTTGGATGTTTTTTGCTTATTTTTTAAAAATAGGAACATCATAAACGATCAATACCAAAAGATACTTGGAATCTTCTTTTAGACTTCAGTACAATGATTGCAGATGACATGTCTAATTATGATGAAGAAGGTAATGAATGTTTTGCCTTACTAATTTTGTTTTTGTTTTACTTTATCACGTACTTTTGAACTTATCATCTACTTCTGTTTTTCATGGAGTTGGATTTCTGTCCTCTGACCTTTTTTGTATTCGTCTGAATATGTAAAATGCCTTTGTCCTCTTTACTAGTGTGTATCGTTCTGTTTCTTTAAATACTGACTGAGTCATCCTGTCTTCCAGAAAGGCATGAGCGGTTTTCATCCATGTTTTAGATTTTCGGTATACTTATTGCTTCTCTTAATGCACTTTTATATTTGTGTTTTATTGTTATTTTTTGCCTTGTCTGTGAACTTGACTGTAAACTCACGTTTATTGACTTTGTTAAGTATGAAGTGTGCTTTAGCTGCCTACCGTAGTACTATTGGCATTCACTAAATGATCATCAGTTGAACTCTTTTCTGATATTTTTTCATGTAAAAAGATGATATTACTATCCACTGTGAGGACCTGTGCTTTTATTTTTTTGAGAAGTGGCAGTGGTTTACATTGATTTCCTCACACTTCCTTATTGCCTAGCCTCCCTTGAGAATTAGGATGATGCATTTTTGAGATTGTTGAAGAGACAGAGGTACTCTGAAAAAATCTCCAGTGACCTTGGAGGTCTCCTTAAAAGTGTCCTGGAATTATGTAATCTAACCAGAGATGATGTTTTCTTTGTTTTCATATGTACAGTCTTCACTAACAAGTGACAAATGTCTAATCCTGCATATGAGTGATGATAATTGTGCTTTCTGTTAGGCCTCACACAAAACCAGAGAACTTCCTGATTTGGAGGTTGGCATGTGGATGTGTAGAGGCATGCATATATGCAATTCAAAACCTTTTAGTAATTTATTATCATGAAATAGAATAGAGTTTGATACTTGCTATTGTTTTCCCTTGTAAGTTTGACACAAAATGCCTGGAAACTTTTTTCCTCCTACCTGACTATGCTCTCAGTGCTGGCGGCTTGCCATTATAACCTGGCCGTTTCTTAGGCTGCCAGCTTAGTGGCCTTCAGAAAACCATGATATTGTTGACTGATTATCAGAAGAGTTATTATTTATTATTCAGGAGATTATCAAGTTTTAGAATAATAGAGCAGAGAGAATACAAGGAATATTTTACTAGAAACTTTAAAAAGTCAGAATTTTGGAAGTCTTAATCAGTGGGAATATTTGTAATGATATACTTTAACTGTTATGGGGAAGGTATTTTAAAAAGTAAAGGATTCTCTTTAAAATGTTTTATTTCTGCTTTTCTTCCTTTCTTTGTTCCCATACTTCCCCTCCCCACCTTCCACCCCCCACCCCACCTCTACCCCAGGAGCATGGCCTGTTCTTATTGATGACTTTGTGGAATTTGCACGCCCTCAAATTGCTGGGACAAAAAGTACAACAGTGTAGCACTAAAGGAACCTTCTAGAATGTACATAGTCTGTACAATAAATACAACGGAAAATTGCACAGTCAATTTCTGCTGGCTGGACTGAACTGAAGATCAATCCTCTCAATTCAGACTGAGGGTTGTGTCAAAACTTTAAGGATACATCTTGGACCATATCGTATTTCATTCTTCTAATGGTGGTTTGGGCTTGTCTTCTAGTCTGGGCCGCTCTAAACATTTATAATTCCAACATTGTGGATTTCATCTTAAATCTGTGGACCATCCTAGTTTATTCTCCCATAAGTCTTAGAAGCTTTATGGTGATTATTTTGAGGTTTCTATTCTTGCATAAAGCACAATGCTGTCTTCATCAGAGAACAGTTTGGCATAAGAATTAAACATATGAACATCACAAACAATTTATAAAAACTTCTTAAATACATGCTTTGGGCTAGTTGCAAAGACTATGCTGATAGCACTTCCAATGAGAGTGATATATTTAAGTGTACCAGATCTGGAATGGTGTTTTGGTTTGGGGGATTTTTTTTTTTTTCCTGCAAATCACATGTATTGTTGATGTGAGTAGAGTAACTGATGTCAAAATAACCAACGTGAAAATTTTTTAGGATAACTTGGTGTGCCTACCTGAAAAATTTATTGTGTTTCAGACCCTCGATTTCAAAGGTTCCACAGAACTAGTCTGCATTTACCTTACCCATGTTTATATATAGTTGTCTTACAGGGAACTTTTATTTAGGAAATGTCTGCATAATGTTAGATTTTACTCCTGTCTACATTATGCACTACATAATTGGATTTCATTATGATTTTGAAATGCTTATATGCCTGTCAAATAAGTTAAACTATTTAATTTGTTTTGAATGTTTTAGATTGCTACACAATACAATGTTCTAAATTTAGGCATGAGGGTTTATTTTTGGGTTTTTTTTTTGTTTTTGTTTTTGTCAGCACACTATGGAACACAAATGAAATTCTCTTAATTTATAAGAAGATAGTAGGAATTAAATTTTGAAAATGGTCATGATGAGCCATGAAGTTCAATCCTTATAGGTACTGCTTTCAGACAAATAGTCCATTTTTGATGACTTCTTATTTTGTTGAAATTGCTTTACTGCTAATCACTGTGGTTGCCAAATACTTCAGGAGCAGAAATTTTCAAGCAAGCATGTACTTGACGCACAATACCAATCTGGCTTTTATTTTTGTAAATTATTTAGTTTCTTCACTTTGTTTTGTTTTGTTCAAATTAGCTCAGTTTTCACATCAAAGCAGAATTCTATCTTGTTATGTATTTTTTTCATTACAAGACCCATGAACTGCTTTCATGCTGAAAATGCCTCATTTCTCTGTTCACTTCCTGACATGTGAAGGGTTTCTTGCTTTCTTAAACATTTCTGTAAGGCAAGTAAAAAAAATGTAAAACTTCATATATTGGATGACTTTGTTCTTTAGCAGGAATAGGTTTTGCTTGGTATATCCAGGCAACTCTCTAATGTCCAATGTTAAAATTATCAAAGGAATGTACTTCAGAATAGCTGTACGTTTTATGTAGCTGTGGAAATGATTTTAAAAAACAATGACATCTTACAACTACTTTTTATTTACACCGTTTCTGAAATTGAGCTTTCCCCGTAGATACTATATTAATATTCCAATCATAACTTTAATTTTACCAAAAGAATATTTTGAATCTATTCAGGTTACTGGAATTGGTAATTTTTAAAAAAGGAAAAAGAAAAAAAGAATCCTGCTGCTTTCAGTATTTCCTGATTTCATATTTGTAAATATAAAGAGGAACTTCAATTATGAAAAATTTAAAAAGATATATATATGTACTATTATTTTTTTTGTCTTGAAGATTTTGAGTTATGGTATTATTTTCAGATTGATTAATTCAAGTATGCTGTGTTTTAAAATGAGATCCCATTAGCTTTTTTTTTTTTTTTCCCGGTATAAATGGTTTTTCTTAGAAGTCTGATATTGGTTCATGGCTTAGTGCCTTGGGTTTACAGACTTTTCCTTTTAAATGCAAGACCTTTTTCAACAAAATAGTGTTTGTCATCATTTTGGTACTAAACATTTATAATTACTGTGTAATTATAAACAAAAACTACATATAGCTTTGAATATAATTATGTAGCATAAAAGTTAAGGTTGTTCACTCTATGATGGCATCTTAGAATTAAACAGTACTATTATTAGGGCTGAAAAGAGAAGACTGGTTTAATGTGGTGTGATTATTTTGAGGATAAATGTCTGGTTACAGGGAATATTTTGTACTAAAAAAATGCTTATACATATGGCCGGGTATGTGTGTGAGTGTGTCTGTGGGAGAGTTTGACAGAGAGAGAGGTTGAAAGATACACACACATACACACACACAAACGCAACTTGAAATGCTTTAATTCATTAAGTGTTTCAGTCTTCATTTTGGTAAATTCCCCAGGCTGATTCTTTGTTTCCGATTGAACCACAGGTACAGTTTCCTTTTTGCCAAATGTCAAAACAGGTACACATTTTAAAATGTAATGCTTTTTAAATAGTAAAGTGTATAAGATTAGAAGTGCCCACATAAAAAATACTTGAGATCAAGATTATCTTTAGTGGCTATCATCTGCATATCTCTGTAAGTTCAATTGTGCTTCTTACAATCCCTGTCATATTACCAACAGAGGCAATAAAAGCTTCAGTGAAATTGCCATGACTAAATCTTTTCACATATTATTTCAGTGTAATATTTTTAAAGACTAAAATAAACCTTCACCTTTTCCAGGAAGAATAAGTATTCATGGAAAGAGCATTGTAATGGCAAGTTTTGGGAAGAAAAGACATGCCAAGTCTTGTTTACTACATTTTTAAAATGTTTACGACTATACTGGGCTGCTTTATTTAACAGTACTGTAGTTGTGTAATATGGCATTTTAAGTATATGTTCTTCATTAGACTTTTAAAAAGTTTTAATGAGAGAAAGTAAATAAAATAACATGGGAAATCTTTTATATAATATCCTTAATGGGGAATTCTTATTTAAGCAAGGTTATACTATTTTTTTTCCTCAGATTTAAGTGAATGAAGTGTTTGTCTATTTTTTATTTTATGATAATCAAGGAATTTGAGTAGTTGTAGCTAGTTTAATGTGCACTTTGCTTAGATTTTTTTTTAAACATGTTACTCTTAAGACTCCGTATTGTAAACCTTCTGTAACTTTTACATATGAATGACAGAAGAAAGTTAAACCTAATGAAAGAATTTTGAAATGGAAAAGGAAAGTGGTGCTGGGGAAATTTATTATAGTTCACAAAGTATGCCTTTGTAAACCTGAAGCAACTTTTAGCAAGAATTAATTTATGTAGTTCTAAATGTTAAGTTGTATATTTAATAGAAAATAATTATTTGGCACCTCAGCAGTTTTCTTTAAGTGTTACTTTATAAAACTTTTAACAATATGATTTATATTGAATACATAGATGTTTTGATAAAATTTTATCAAATTTGATTATGTAACGATAAAATGTTTTTAAAATGTGAACTATTTAACATATATCTTAATAACTGAGGACACAATACCTGAATTGTGATTTCTACATAATGTGATAATTAGGGTTCAAATTATGGCTCATCATTTAAGTGATTATAAACGAGTATATTTCTAAACTCTTTACTTGCCTCCATTTTTACAGTCATATAGCAATAATTTCTATTTTTATTTTAGAAATGGGTGAAGTTATATATCATGATACCTTTACCTTTGATTTCTGAGGGGAAGAGGTTTATATTTTGTAGTTAATATAAACTTGAAATTCTTAATAGTACAAATCCCTTTTTCCGGGTTTATCCTTACTGTTTGTTGCCGTTTGGTTGAATATTTGCTTGATTTGTACCTGATTCTGGAGGCAGATAGTGCTGTTGTTTTTTTTTTTTTAGTCCATATTACAGATACATAAATGGTTTTACCAGAGCATTCTTGCCATCTTCTTTTCCTGTACTGCCTGTTTGGTAATTGGCATTTTCTGCTGATCAACTTATTTATTTAACCACTTTCCACTAGGCTCAGCATTCTATTACTGTGACTTTTGGCTTTTCTTGGTTGATCTTTTTAAAAAATCTGTCCTAAATAAGGAAATTATGATAAAAGGTACACAGTCTTTGTAATAGATGGGATTCCTAAAAAGTACTTATGGAGTTTAAAAGACATTATTTTGGGAATTATTTTATAATTACCCATTTTTAAAATTGAGGTCCCTAAAAGTCAATATTTCATGTAAGTATATCTAAGTTTTTCATATAAGTAGTGCTTAAATATTTTCAGTTTAATTTTTTTGTATTTGTGCTGGGCTAAAATGTGACCTGTACTGTAGAGCATTGGTTATTAAGCCATAACCTTGAGGCTGCTATTTTCCATGAGGTGGGGTCATGGAGGCAAGGGTGCCTCATTTTCCACTTTATCCATAGCTTCCTACTTTTATCTCTTGCAGGTTAATGGTATTTCGTATGAAATTTGGTTTGGGAAAAATGGTTGAAAATTTTTAATGTCTGGTTTAAGTGGGAACATTACCACTTTGGCTGATTTTTCAGTGGAGTGGAAAGAGATGGAGTTAGACCAAAATTAAAGCAGGTCTGATCATAGAAGACAACAACTGCTTTGAAAGAAGAATCCATCAAATAATTTTAAAGGAAAGAATTTTGAACCATAGTGAAAGCAAAGCTTGATTTGAAACAATGAGGTTTGAAACTTGCCAGAGGCAGTATGTGAATGGCTTAATGATGAAACAAAACAAAAAAGGATAATATTTTGTATTTAGAATATATATACTTAGAAGTATGTTCAATATAAATATTTACTTAAAATTCTAGTTCAAGTTATGAAATACCCTAAGAAAACTTTGTATTTATTGGAAAATAGGGCAATACCGAACAAAATTTTTATAAAAAGGAATAGTGTTGGGATATGTTCGGGAGTAAAAGGAATATGTTCGGGGGTAAATGGCTAAGAGAAAATGCTAGTGTAGGCTCTAGACAATGATTTATCTCACAGTTAACATGACACATAGCTAAAAGAGTAATATTTGATCAGTAAAGCTTAGAGATGTATGTACTTGGAATCCTTTAAAAATAGCATGTTTAGGTTTCAAGCAAATGCTAATAATTTTAATCCTGAGAGTATGTTTGAACTCCTTCTATTGAAGTGGGCTGTCAGCCAGAACTTTAAAATAGTTGTTCCTAAGACTTTGGTGTAATGGTTCTTTAAAAAAAAAAAAATAGCTTTATTGAGGTATAACTTACACATAATAAAATTTACCCATTGTAAAATATACAATTTGATGGTTTTAGTAAACTTATAGAGTTGTGCAGCCATCCTCACAATCTAGTTAGAACATTTCTATCAGCTCATAGAAGTTCCCCTCATGGATTTGCAGTTGATTCCCTCTCTTACCCTCAGCCCCAGGCAGCCACTTTCATCCGTTTCATAAATTTTCCCTATCTGGAAATTACACATGAATAGAGTCACATGATTCAAAGTCTTTTGCATCCAGCTTCTTGGCATGATGTTTTTGAGGTTCAATCATGTAGCCTATTCCGGTACTTCGTTCATTTAATTGCTGCATAATCTTCCAGTGTATGGCTGTGCCACATTTTGTTTATTTACCAATTAATGGACGTTTGTTCATATTTTTTGGCTATTCTGAATAATGATGCTATGAACATTCACAAATTTGCCTTTGGACGTATGTTTTCATTTCTCTTAGGTAGATTTCTGGGAGTGTAATTGTTGGGTTGGTTGGAAAATTTTTGTTTAGTTTTCTAAAAAAGAAAACCTACCAAACTCTTTTCCAGAGTGGCAGTACTATTTAAAAATATTCCTGTCACCAGTGCATAAGCATTGCAGTTTCTTCACATCCTTGTGAACACTTTTTTTTATTATAGTCATTCTGGTGGGTATGTATTTTAAGTGTGCAAATTATACCTCTCAATCTTAACTCGTGTGTCCGTAGATTAGGATTTGCAGTTTGGGTGAGTATAAGGTGGCCTGAAGGATCACTATAAAATTACTTACTCTAGGCAGGTACTTAGTTGAAGGTAGTATTCTCTGTAGCCAGTGAGACAATTTAGAGCCTTCCAGTGGGGGTTCGCTGGTCCCTTGGGACTGTGCTGAGGAGAGGAAGTTTGCAAGTGAGCAGTGCTCATGGCTGATGCTTGGTGGTGTTGGGTGGATCATAGTTGATGAGGCTGCCCTGGGACAGGTGGTGATATTTAAAACATCGTACAGACCTTGCACTGCACGGATATGACACAGTCTCTAAGTTTCCCAGAGCTCTTTCGCTTTAAGATAACTGGGAATTTCTTAGATTTGTGAAAATTTAGTTGGTATCACTTAGTTGCCACCAGCTACCTGTGCTCTTACACATAGTGGGCATTGGGGTAGTTGCTTTTTAAATTTGTAATAGAAAATGTCAGACAAACACAAAAGTACAATAGTATAATGAACCTACTTCATCATGATCGACTTGTGACCAATCTTGAGCTATGTGCCACCCATTTTTGCAACCCTGATCTATTTTGAAGCAAGTCCCAAATAGCAGATAATTCCATTTTTGTTTCAGTATTTATATTGAAAAGATAAGGATACTTAAATATAACCACAATACTATTACCACACATGTTAACAATTTCTTAGTAATTTTCCTGTCACTATTTTAAATTGTCTCATAATTTTTTTTTTCCAGTTCAAGTGAGAATTCAGATAAGGTCCATACATTGCATTTATCTCTCTAAATCTTTTTACTCATGGGCCCCCGTACACCCCAACTCCTACTCCTGGCATACATAAGTTTGAAAAAGTAGTGGTTGCTTTAAATTTTTAAATATCTATGCAGTTTATATTTAAGGTGACATTTCATGTGCTTAAAGAATGTGTTCTAACTTGAAAATATTTTGAAAGTTAAGTGTGGTATAAACTAAAAATCAACAGATGTTTTCTTAATTTAAAAATATTGTGGGTCTTATATCCAGCACATATAAAAACCTCTTAAAATTTAACAATTAAAAGACAACCTGTTTTACAAATGAGCAAAAAATCTGAATGGACATTTCTACAAAAAAGATATACAAATGGCCATTATACACATGAAAAGATGCTCAGCATTATTAGGGAGATGCAAATCAAAACCACAAGGACTTCACACCCACTAGGATTGCTTTAATAAAAAAGATAGACAATAGCAAGTGTTGGAGAAGACGTGGACAAACTGGAACCCTTGTATGTTGGTGGGAATGTGAAGCAGTGCAGCTGGTTTGGAACACAGTTCGGCTGTTACTCAGCAACTCCAGCCCCGGAAAACACCTTCTACTTTGTATGTCTATGAATTGGATTATTTCAGATGCCTCATATAAGGGAATCACACAATATTTGTCTTGTTGTGATTGTTTTATTTTACTTACCATAATGTCTTCAAGTGTCCATGTTGTAGCATGTGATGGATTCTTTTGTTTATGGCTGAATAATATCGCATTGTAGTATATACAACATTTTTGTCAGTGAACATTTGGCTATTGTGAATAGTGCTGCTACGAAGTTAAGTGTACACATATCTCTTTGAGACCCTACTTTCAATTCTTTAGGATTGCTGGAACATATGGTGGTTTGTTTTTAATTTTTTGTGTGCCCCCAAACTTTTCCATAGCAATTATACCATTTTACAGTCCTACCGAAAATGCACAAGGATCCCAATCTCTCCACATCCTCATCTTTATACTAGCCATCCTAATGAGTGTGAGGCAATATCTATGGTTTTGTTTTGCATTTCTCTGATGATCAGTGGTGGTGAGCATCTTTTTATATACTTGTTGGCCATTTGTATATCTTTGGAGAAATGTCTATTCAAGTTCTTTATCCATTTTTGAATTGGTTATTTGATTTTCTTGTTGTTGAGTAGTAGGTGCTCTTTTGGTAATCAAGATATTAACCATCTGGTCTAACATGTTAAGTCCATTGTTTCCTTATTGATTTCCTGCCTGGATGATCTATCCGTTGATGGAAGTGGCATACTGAAGTTCCCTACTATTGTTGTATTGCTGCCCATTTCTCCCTCTGATTCTGTTAATATTTGCTTAAAAAAAAACACAAAAAACAACTGTGGACATCTTTGTCATGTTCCTTTTCTTAGAGGAAAAGTTCTACATCTTTTACCATCAAATATAATGTTAGCTGTGGGTTTTTCATATCTGGTGTTCATTATGTTGAAATAGTTTCCTTCTATTTCTTGTGTATTGAAGTTTTTTGTTTTAAATCACGAAAGGGTGTTGAGTCTTGTCAGTTGCTTTTCTACATCAATTAGGATGATCATGTGGCTTTGTCTTTCATTTAGTTAATGAGGTGTATTAGAATCATTCAGTTTCACGTTGGACCATCTTTGCATTCCGGGAATAACTCCCACTTGTGGGGTATAATTCCTTGATGTGCTGCTGAATTTGGTTTGCTAATATTTTGTTGAGGACTTCTATATCAATATTCTTCAGGGATATTGGTCTGTAGCTGTCTTGTTTTTCCTTTTTTTTTTTTAAGATTTTATTTATTTACTTGACAGAGAGAAACACAGTGAGAGAGGGAACACAAGCAGGGGGAGCGAGAGAGGGAGAAGCAGGCTTCCCGCCGAGCAGGGAGCCTCATGTGGGGCTCGATCCTGGGTCTCCGGGATCATGACCTGAGCCGAAGGCAGTCGCTTAACCAACTGAGCCACCCAGGTGCCCCTGTCTTGTATTTCCTTGTCTGGCTTTAATATTGACATTGTTGGCCTCACAGAAAGAATTTGGAAGGATTTCTTTTCTTCAATTTTTGGGAAGTTTGAGGAGGATTATTGCTCTTTAAATGTTTGGTAGAATTCCTCAGTGAAGCCATTTGGTACTGGGCTTTTCTTTGTTGGGAGGTTTTAATTACAGACTCAGTTTTCTTACTAGTTATTGGTCTGCTCAGTTTTTCTCTTTCTTCCATATTCAATTTTGTTAGGTCATATGCCCATTTTTATATTTAGTTACGTATTATATTATTGACTTGTATATGTTCTCTATATATTCAAAATACTAGGTCTTTCCCAGATAAATGATTTTAAGATTTTATTTATCTATTTGGGAGAGAGAGAGAGTGAGCACACAAGCAGAAAGAAGGGTCAGAGAGAGGAGGAGAAACAGACTCCCTGGTAAGCAGGGAGCCCAATGTGGGGCTTGATCCTAGGACCCTGAAATCATGACCTGCACTGAAGGCAGATGCTTAACTGACTCAGCCACTCAGGCACCCACAGAATTTTCTATTCTGTGGATTGTCTTTTTACTTTGATAGTGCCTTGTGGCATAAAAGTTTAATAAGATCCAATTTATTTTTTTCTTTGGTTGCTTGCACTTTAGATATCAAATCAAAGAAACCATTGCCTAGTCCAATGTCAAAAAATTTATACTTATGTTTTCTTGTAAGAGTTATATGGTTTTAGCTCTTATCTTTGTCTTTTTCATATTTTGAGTTAATTTTTGTATATTGCATGAGGTAGGGGGACAAATAATTCTTTTGCCTGTGAATATCCAGCTGTCCCCTTACCACGTGTTGAAAAGACTATTCTTTGTTACCCCATTGAATGGTCTTGGCACCCTTGTTGAAAACCAATTACCCATAAATGTATGGGTGTATTTCTGGATTCTTAATGTCCATCAGTCTGTATGTCCTTCCTTATGACAGAACCACATAGTCTTGATTCCTGTAACTTTATAGTTAAGTTTTGAAATTGGGAAGTAGGACTCCTCTCCTCCAACTTGTTTTTCAGAAAATTTTTTGGCTATTTTGGGTCCCTTGCATTTCCATACAAATACCAACATCAACATGTCAGTTTCTGCAAGAAAATGCAGCTGGGATTTTGATGGTTGTGTAGAACAGTTTTGGAGCATTTATAAGTTTTTTTTTTTTTTTTTTTTTAAAGATTTTATTTATTTGACAGAGAGAAACACAGCCAGAGAGGGAACACAAGCAAGGAGAGTGAGAGAGGGAGAAGCAGGCTTCCTGCCAAGCAGGGAGCCTGATGTGGGGTTCGATCCCGGCACTCCGGGATCATGACCTGAGCCGAAGGCAGTCGCTTAACCAACTGAGCCACCCAGGCGCCCCAGGAGCATTTATAAGTTTTGTGTCCATATGATGTTCTTAATTCCCAGTGTCACTATCTTTAAGTTTTCATCACTGGATTGCCAACATTCCTGTGACTTTCTGTATACTTTTAGTCTATTTTTCTTCCAATCACTTATTCTTGCTGTTATCAGCATGACTTATCTAAGAGGCTTAATTAAGATCCTTTGGTGACGCCTCAGCTTTCAGAATTTATTTACTCATTCAAATAATTGTCTCTAATCCCTTAGTGTGTCAGGCATTATCCTAAGAATACAGCAGTCAACAGAAGAAAAATAGTCCTCATGGAGCTTACATTTTAGTATGAAATATATATATTGCAATATATAGTGAGAAGTGCTATGGAGGGGGGAAAGGGAAGGGAACAGTGGAATGTACAATTTTAAATAGAGTAATCAGGGAGAGCTTCATTGAGATAGTTGAATACCTAAGAAATGAAGTCATAAGCCATGCATATATCTAATGAAAGCTTGCAGTCATTACAAACTATAAAGACTGGGTTGGCAGCACATTTGAGGAACATCAGGGAGGCTAGCTGGTTGGAGAGGAGGGAGTGAGGAGAGTAATAGGAAATGAGTTCAAAGATAATAGTAGTGGGGTACCTGATTGGCTGAGTCAGTAGACCATTTAGTTCTTTATCTCGGGGTTATAAGATTGAGCCCCACATTGGGTACAGAGATTGTTAAAAAAATCTTTTTAAAGATTTATTTATTTGGGGGTGCCTGGGTGGCTCAGTCATTAAGTGTCTGCCTTTGGCTCAGGTCGTGATCCCAGGGTCTTGGGATCGAGCCCCGCATCAGGCTCCCTTCTTGGAGGGAAGCCTACTTCTCCCTCTCCCACTCACCTTGCTTGTGTTCCTTCTATCACTCTCTCTGTCAAATAATAAAACCTTTTAAAATATTTGACAGAGTACAAGCAGGGGGAGCAGCAGGCAGAGGGGGAGAGAGAAACAGGCTCCCTGCTGAGCAGGGAGTCCAATGAGGAACTTGATCCCAGACTCTGGGATCATGACCTGAGCCAAAAGCAGGTGGACTAAGCTACCCAGGTGCCCTAAAGAATAAAATCTTAAGATAATGGGCCCAAACCCTTTGTGGTGTGGGCCACTGTTATATCTGTGGCTTTTACAGTGAGGTGGGAAGTCGGTTGGAAGGCTTGACCCCAGTAATATCAGGTCAGTACTTGAGATTTAACAAAAGTGCCTTAGCTGGTGTGTTGGGAAAAGCCTGTGTTTGTGTGTGTGGGAGGGATAAGGTGGAAAGCAGGAGACCTGTTGTAGTAGACAGCCTCTAAAACATCCCCAGTGATCCCTGCCCCATGAGATTCACACCCATGTGTAATCCTTTCCACTCAAGTGTGGGCTGGACATAGTGATTTTCTTCTAATGAATAGAGTATGGTAAAGTGATGGGATATCATTTCTGAGATTAGGTTATGGTTTCCATTTTGAATGTTTTCTCTTGCTCTCTCACTTGCTCACTGTTGGAAGCCAGCTGCCATTTTGTGACCTGACTTTAAGAGAGACCCATGTGGCAAGAAACTAAAGGTGGCCTCTGGTCAACAGCCAGTGAGGACCCATGACTCTTGGCACAAAAACCCATGGAGAAATAAATCTTGTCAACAGCCACATCAATAAGCTTGGAAGTTGATCCTCTGTAAGTTGAGCTTTCAGATGGGACTGCAGTTTTGACGAACAGCTTGACTGTGGCCTTGTCAGGGACCTTAAATATGAGGTACCCACATTGAATCTGCACTCAGGTTCTGGATCCATAAAAAATGTTGGTAATGCCTGTTGATTTAAGATGCTAAAGTTTTGGGATAATTTGTTACACAGCAATAGATAATTAATATGTCAGCTAAGAAGTTAATGTAATTATCCTGATGAGATATGATGGTGACTTAGGACAGGGCCTGCTAAAGTAAATTCTGGATCTATTTTAAAGGTCAGTCTAAGTGGATTTTCTGAGGAACTAGGTGTAAGTGAAGGAAGGAATGATGTCTTAGAAGAAGAGAGGTTGTTACTGTGTAGCAAGAAAGAACTCAAAGATTATACTAAGGTTTTTGGCCTGAGAAATTGGAGGGATAGAATTGCTATTAAGCAAGATTTAGAAGATATGGGAGAAATAGGTTTTGTAGGAAAAGATCAGGAGCTCGGTTCAGGGTACATGATTATGATGCCTATATGGGCCAGTGAAATTCTGAGTAGGCAGATGAGAACACCAAGAATGAATGTGGACAGAAAAGAAGTTCAAGGACTGAGTCCTGAGGCACTCCAGTGTGAAGAGATGAGGTAAGGGGCACCTGGGTGGCTCAGTTAAGTGACTGACTCTTGATTTAGGCTCAAGTGAGGATCTCAGGGTCGTGAGGTTGAGCCCTGCATCTGGCTCCTCACTCTTCAAAGTCTGCTTGAGATTCTCTCCCTTTCTCTCTGCCCCACCCCACTGTGTGCTCACTCGCTCTCTCTTTCTCTCTCAAATAAATCTAAAAAAAAAAAATAAATCAGGTGAGTGTGGAGGAAATGACAAAACAGATGAGCTCCCAGTGATGTAGGAGGAAAGACAGAATATAGGAGCCAAGTGAAGAGATTATTCTAAGGAGGAAGGAGTGATAAACTGTCAAAGGCTGCAGATAGCTCAAGAAAAATAAGAATTGCAAATTGGATATTGGATTTAGCAACATGAACGCCATTCTTGACCTTGATGAATAGCTTCAGTAGAGTAATGGAAGAAGAATGCCCGCTTGGAGTGGGTTCAAGAGAGAATTGGAGAAGAGGAGTTAGAATATGGAGTACAGACAACTTTCAAGTAGTTCTGTAGCAATAAGAAGTGAAAAAGTGTGGTAGCTATAAGGGGAAGGGTAGATTTTGTAAAGATGGGAGGAAAAATGGTTGTATGAGAAAGGTGCTCGAGGCAGAAAGATGGATGCTATAAGAGAGATTCACTGGTGAGTTATCCTAGAGTAAGCAAGATAAAAGTTCTGACTGTTCAGCTTAACATCCAACACCCTCTGTATGCTACTCTGCCTGCCTCCCAGTTCACATGCGCCATTTGTATAGTTGGGTTTTTGCATCTTGGAGGCTTTCCCTAGTGCACAGTTTCCACTTTCTATACTTTTTCCTTTAGATGATTCATATTAATTTTTTTTAAGATTTTATTTATTTATTTGACAGAGAGATCACAAGTAGGCAGAGAGGCAGGCAGAGAGAGAGGAGGAAGCCGGCTCCCCACTGAGCAGAGAACCCAACGTGGGCCTCGATCCCAGGGCCCTGAGATCATGACCTGAGCTGAGGCAGAGGCTTTAACCGACTGAGCCACCCAGGCGCCCCTGTACTTATTCTTCTTACAGCACTTAACCACAGTACACTGAGACTACTTGTGTATCTCTGATTAGACCACGAGGACAATATTGATAACCAGGACCATGGCTTATTTGACTCTGAATCCTTGGCACATATAGTGTTTCACACATAGAGAATATACACTAAATCTCTGAAAGAAAAAATTCAAGAACCCTCTAAGTTTCTTCAGTTCTTGTGGTAGATAAAAGTCCTAACAATGAAAGATAGTTGACTTTAGATTTGAAAACGGTGTTGATAGTTAAGGAGAAAATATGTAATTGTTCTTACTGTCTGTGGGTTCTGTATTTGCAAATTTGCCTACGAAATACTTGTAGCCCCCCAAAAGCAGTATGTGCAGTAGCGAGGCCGTCTTTTGCAGCCATGTCCAGAGGGGCAAGAATCTGGTGTTGCCTATTGTGCACATTCCTAGTTGAGGTTGAACGAGGTGATGCTCTGCTTTCATGTTTTAACTCTCATACTAAACAAGTCTTCTTTCCTTGATACATATGGTGCTATGTTTTTCACCTTTTTTGCTTTCTCAGGGGATGATTTCACTGTTTAAAATGGCCATAAGTGTCATGCCGAAGTGCTCCTAGTGCAAGAGGGCTGTGACATGCAGTGTGGAGAAAATACATGCATTAGCTAAGCTCCATTCAGGCACGAGTTATAATTCTCTTGGTTGTGAGTTCCATGTCAAAGAATCAACAATCTACCTTAAAAATAAAAATTGGGCTGCCCAGCTGGCTCAGTCGGGTACTGCATGCAACTCTCGATGTCAGGGTTGTGAGTTCAAGCCCCACGTTGCATGTAGAGCTTACATTTAAAAACACACACACACACACACATACAATATACATAGATATTTTTTTTTTAATTTAAGATTGTATTTATTTGAGAGAGAACACTAGAGAGAGCAAGCACAAGTGGAGGGCAAAGGGAGGAGCGGGGAGCCTGATGTAGGGCTCAATCCCAGGACCTCGGGATCATGACCTGAACTGAAGGCAGACACTTAACAACTGAGCCACCCAGGCACTCCCACACACAACATATATTAAAGTGGCTTTAAAGAGAAACACAAAGTATGCTTATGTATTGATTGGTTGATGAAAATGTGACCAGAGGCTTGTAGGAACCACCCTGTTTTCTCTAGGAGCAATGGTTCAACAATTGCAACAACTTTATGACATAACTACTGTGAATGAGAGCTGACTGCAGTGTGGCCTCATTCTGAAGTTGTGGGTCATATTCTTCCCACTGCTCCCTAGAGATGGGAAAGTAGGTAAGTTTTTAGATAGCAATTTTTAAATTTTAAATTCAGTCTATTAATATTCAATGTCTTATTAGTTTCAGAGGTAGTAGTCGTTTGCAATAAACCTAATCAAAATGACTTTTCATTCCTAACTTTCTATTACGAAAATCTGATCTGAAGCTACCCCACTCAGTCTGCGGGGGGAAAGGCAGTGCAGTAATTTCAGGAAGGTCTAATAGCTTGAAGATACGTGAGGTAGTCATGAAGTTCTCTAATTACAGGTGGGTCAGACATGAGTGCCTAAGATGTTCTCAAGTACAGTTGCCCAGAGACCGTGGTCATTTTCGTCTTCCCAGACTCTAGAAATTTGGAGTCATTACATGCCTGATGAATGAATGACACTGGTAATTATTTTCACGTAAAAAGTGAATTAGTGATAGTGTTGAGATTTTGAAAAACATTCCCATCATTAAAAATGTAGCTTTTTTGTTGCAGTGCCCCTCCTCTTTTTGTGTTTTGCCTCCATTTCTTGAGCACACACTAAGCTTCATGTTGTGTTGAGTGCTTTACTGACACTATATTGTCCAACCTTCACAATACTATGAAGTGCAGGTATTTTTTCCTCCATTTTACAAGGAGAAAGAGGAGGCTCCAAAAGGTTAAATAACTTTAGCTATTAAATGGCAGAACCAAGATCTGAACCTGGGCTTTATTCCAAAGCCTTTAAACATTGTTACAGTTTTCCAGTTTGTAGAACCTGATTTCTACCTTAAAATCAAAACATGAATGAGAAGTCTTAAAATTTTGGAAAGAACTGGAACTCTACTGCAGAGTAACTTTTCATATTGCATTTTATAGATCATTTTCATTTTTAAATTACTAAATCCTCAGTCCTTTTTCTTTTAAAGAAATGGATAGGTTTACTTTTTTATCATTAGGATTTTTATGAATTCAACATGGTGAGAACATACTGCTTTTGATACATGGAATAGAGACATCATGAAACGATTTCAACTGCTGCCCATAAACAGCTTTACATGTGGTTATATGAATAACCAGTTATGCAATGTGTACATCTGGATATTAGCAGAGGTGGCAATGGTTGAGAATAGTTGTCTTGCCGTGGTTACATTCTGGCAAGTATCAGAAAAACAGATATGGCCTTGATTTCACCGCTGATCATTGTGAACTTGAGGGTGAGTGTGTTTCAACTGAATCTGTTTTTACATCTGTCAAATGAGGGTTCCTTCTCTATCAATAATCTCTGATTCCATAATGCCTTCATGTGAGACACATGCAACAGACTATCTCCAATTTTTGGATCATTCTCTGGTGGAACAGATGTAATTGAGTAACCTGAAGTATTAAATAAAACCTAGTTCCACAAACGCTGGACAGAGTCCCTCAGAGTTGGTTCTTCTCTACTTCCGTAGTTAGTTGTAGCTGGTATATGAATACCTGTCTGGGACATTGCTTGGTTCCCCCTATAGTTAGCTGGTAGTCACATCACTAAATTCTTCCCAGTAGAATAACCAGATTTGATGTGTCTTTGTTTTGGATTAGCACCTTAACCATCATTATTCTTCCACATACTCTCTTCCTGTCTATTAGAACCCGTATCAACTCAAGTCCAGGATGGCAGATCAGGATGAAAAATGCAAGTCCCTGAATGACTTCACAGAACAGGGCTACCTGATAACTGGAAATCACAGAGTAATCACAAATGTTATACCTCTTCTCTTGAATCCTCTTCATTGTTGTTGGGGGTCTGTTGCAGCAATATGGCCTTATATAACCACTACATGTGCTGAATGTGAAATTTTTCTAAGGGAAACAAAAATTTTGAATTGGATACTCTGATGCTTTGTATTTCCAGATTTATTGACAAATCTGTAACTTGTTTACAGACGTGAAAAAAGAATGTTCAGGTTACTTGTTCACAAAACTCAGCGTATCTGAGGTTTTGTGGGGTTTTTTTTAGCTTATTTTTAGTGTAATCACCTAATCCTACTTCTAGAGATTCTGAGTTGGTTTGGCAGAGCTGGAGCTCCAAAAGAACAGGACCCAGCCACATGAAGACCTAGGAGAGATTCCATGCAGAGAGAACAGAACTGCAAAATCCCCGAGGCATGAATGGATTTGGTAAGTTTGAGGAACAGAAGGGAAGGCAGTGCGGTGGCTGCTCAGTGGGTGAGTGTGGCACAAGATGAAACCAGGGGCAGGCAGGAGCCACAGCATAGATTACGATTTTGTGAGCCAAGGGGTCTGGTTTTTTTTTTTTTTTTTTTTTTTGAGTTTGAATTTCTAAGTGCATTGGGATGCCTTTTGGGATTTTAAAATAAGGAAGCAAAATTTTGAATTTTGCTTTTAAAAGATGACTCTGGGGTGGTATGGCTGGCTCCCCTAGAATGTTCCACTCTTGACCTTAGGGGGCATGAGTTCAAGCCCCACGTTGGGTGTAGAGCATACTTAAGTAAAAATGAAAGCGGATGGACTCTGCTGTGTGGAGAGGGTTCCCAGGTAGATGGGAGACTGGCAGCTAGACTAGAAGTGATGCTGCTTTGAACTGGTGACAGTGGTAGAAGAGAGGTGGGCTGATTAAGGATGTACTTTAAAGGTGGGATCAAAGAAAGTAATGGTGGATTTTGTGTCAGGAGAGAGAAGGAAAGCAATTTTTAATTGGAACAGTTGTGTGGATGATGGTGTCCTTTACTGTGATGGGAGAAAATTGGATTGGAAATGGGAAGAAAATCAAGAATTCTGTTAGGGTTAGACATGCATGTTTTGTACTCTTCTCTCAAAACGAACAGGTCAGAATAAGTAATGCCCCAAAGTGTAGCCAGATCTTTTTAATGTTTCTTTTCTGGATTCTGTGAACACTTTTTTTTTTTTTTTTTTTTTTTAAGATTTTATTTATTTGACAGAGAGAAACACAGCGAGAGAGGGAACACAAGCAGGGTGAGTGAGAGAGGGAGAAGCAGACTTCCTGCTGCTGAGAAGGGAGCCTGATGCGGGGCTTGATCCCGGGTCTCCGGGATCATGACCTGAGCCGAAGGCAGTGGCTTAACCAACTGAGCCACCCAGGCGCCCCTCTGTGAGCACTTTTGGGCAGGACTGTTCTGCACTGGATTTGAATCCATGTTTTATAAAAGCCCAGGAAATGAATTACTGCAGATTCCTTCCTTCCCAGTGTGACAATCCAAAATGCACGTATTTTATTTTATGTATTTTATTTTAGTAAGTTCTGTGCCCAATGTAGAGCTTGAACTCGCAAGCCTGAGATCAGCAGTCTCACGCTGTTCTGACTGAGCCAGCCAGGCGCCCCACAAAATGCATGCATATTTTAAAATGCACTTACAGGGTAGTTCTGTTCCACATTGTAACTCCAGTGTACCTTTGCTAGTGCAGGGGGCTTTTATATTCCTATGTATGCATCTCTCCAAGCAATGAATAGAAAAGTACAACTTATACTATAAATTCTGTAAATTTGTTTATGTTAAACTTTTTTTTTTTTTTGCATTATGCATATGGGTACTTTACCCAGGCCAGTTCATCTTCTAGGCCAATTCATTCTATTATTCTTAATTATCCGTCTTATGCCACCACAATTAATTGTTCATTTTTACTAACAAAAAATTTAAAGTATTAGAAAAGGAACCATGTAAAAATCACAATCTAGTGACATTTGTTAGTCTTTTTGAAAGTACAAATCTGGAGAGAATGAAGACTGTTGGAAATAGTAAATGTGGATAAATATAAAAGACTTAGAATATTAATTTCTTAAATTGACAGTTCTAAGGTAAAAATGTTTTGTTGGGTTTATAAAATGTAAAAGTAAATACATATGACAGTCATAGAAAGGATTAGAAGAGAGGTAAATGGAATTATACTTTCACGAAATTCTTATAGATGGAGTGGTATAATAAATCAAGATAGACTGGTTCAAAGTTAAAAATAGTGTATTTAAATTCTAGGAGTAACCTCTGAAAATAGAAATATAACCAAAAAGCCAAAAGAGGAGACTGACTGCTGAAAACTAATAAATCCAAATGAAGATAGGAAAGAATAAGAAAGACCCAAAGTAGAGTTGGAATAAATAGAAAACAAGGAGCAAGATAGAAAGTTTAAAGACAAATATATCAGTATATTCAGGGAACATCAATGGGCTAACCATCTAACTAAAAGAGATTGTTGGAGAAGGTAAAAAGCAAGATCCAAGTAAATGCTTTTATATGAGAGTCATGCTTTACATATTGAGATACAAATGGGTTAAAAGGATTGAAAAAGAAGTACCATGTAAAGAACATTTGTATGGCTATATTAATATCACTAATTAATAAAGTTTAAAAAGGACATTTCATTAGGATAAAAGGAACAATTCATCAAAACATAACAATCCTAAATGTGTATGTCCCTAAATAACAGAGCTTCAAAAATGTATGAAGCAAAAACTGACAGAGAGAAATGGATAAATCCGTGATTGCACTTGGAGATTTTATCATTCATCATTCAGTAATTGATGGAATTGACCAAATACAAATCACAAAAATAAAACCACCAAAACAATAACAAAAAAACTAGTATACAGAACTGAAAATCATTGTTAACAAAATCAATTTTTTGTAATGTTTCAAGTTTTTATTTAACTTCTAGTTAACAAATAGCGTAACATTGGTTTCAGGAGTGGAATTTAGTGATTTATCACTTAAATATAACGCCCAGCGCTCATCACAACAGGTGCCCTCCTTAAGGCACCATCACCCACTTAGCCCATCCTGCCCCCTGACTTCCCTCCCAGAGCCCACAGTGTGTTCTCTGTAGTTAAGAGTCTGTTTTATGGTTTGCCTTCCTCCCCCTCTCCTCTTTTCTTTCCTGTGTTCATCTGTGTTGTTTCTGAAATTCCACATATGAGTAAAATCATGTGGTATTTGTTTTTTTCTGACTGACTAGTTTTGCATAGCATACTACTCTCTAGCTTCATCCACATCATTGCAAATAGCAAGATTTCATTCATTTCTATGGCAGAATAATATTCCATTGTATATATAGACATATCTTATTAAAGATTTTTTTTTTTTATTTGACAGAGAGAAACACAGCCAGAGAGGGAACACAAGCAGGGGGAGTGAGAGAGGAAGAAGCAGGCTTCCCGCCGAGCAGGGAAGCCCGATGTGGGACTCGATCCCGGGTCTCCGGGATCATGACCTGAGCCGAAGGCAGTTGCTTAACCAACTGAGCCACCCAGGCATCCCTAGACATATTGTCTTTATCTCTTCAACAGTAGATGAACATTTGGGCTTTTTCTATATTTTGGCTATTGCAGGTAATGCTGCTATAAACACTGGGATGCATGTGTCCCTTGGAATCAGAATTTTTGTATCCTTTGGGTAAATCCCTAGTAGTGTAATTGCTGCGTCATAGGATATTTCTGTTGTTAACTTTTTGAGGAAACTCCATACTATTTTCCAGAGTGGCTGCACCAGTTTGCATTCCCTCCAACAGTGTAAGAGGGCTCCTTTTTCTCCAGAGCCTCGCCAACATCTGCTGTTTCCTGTGTTGTTAATTCTATCCATTCTGACAGGTGTGAGGTACATTCTGACAGATATCTCATTGTAGTTTTGATTTGCATTTCCCTAGTGGTGAGTGATGGTTAGCATCTTTTCATGTGTCTGTTAGCCATCTGTCTTCTTTGGAAAAATGACTATTCATGTCTTCTGCCCGTTTCTTAGTTGGAGTATTTGGTTTTGAAGGGTGTTGAGTTTGCTAATTTCTTTATAGATTTTGGATACCAATCCTTTCTCAGACAGGTCATCTGCAAATACCTCTCTTGCTCCAAAGGTTGCCTTTTAGTTTTGTTAATGGTTTCCTTCATTGTGTAGAAGTTTTTTATCTTGATGAAGTTCTAGTAGTTCATTTTTGGTTATGTTTCCCTTGCCTCCAGGAGTGTATCTAGTAAGAAGTTGTTATGGCCAATGTCAAACAGTTTCTGCCTGTGTTCTCTATGATTTTGATGGTTTCCTGTCCACATTTAGGTCTTTGACCCATTTTGAATTTATACCACACAGGTGTAAGGAAGTGGTCCAGTTTCATTCTTCTGCATGTAGCTGTCCAGGTTTCCCAACATCATTTGTTGAAGAGACTGTCTTTTTTCCATTGGATATTCATTCCTGCTTTGTCAAAGATTAGTTGACCATCTGGTTGTGGGCCCAGTTCTGGGTTTCCTACTCTATTCCATTGATCTGTGTGTCTGTTTTTGTGCCAGTATCATACTGTCTTCATGACTCAGCTTTGTAAAATAGCTTGCAGTCCGGAATTGTGATGCCTCCAGCCTTGCTTCTTTTTCATGATTGCTTTGTCTATTGGGAGTCTATTACGGTTCCATACAAATTTTACAATTGTTTCTTCTAGTTCTGTGAGAAATGCTGGTGGTATTTTGGTAGGGATTGCATTAAATGTGGAGATTGCTTTGGATTATATAGACATTTTAACAATGTCCTTTTAGTCCATGAGCATGGAATATCTTTCTGTTTGTGTCATATTTCTTTCATCAGTGTGTTATAGTTTTTGGAGTGAAGGTCTCTCACCTCTTCGATTACATTTATTCTTAGATATTTTAATCTTCTTGGTATAATTGTAAATGATATTTTTTAAAAAATCTGTTCCTGCTCCTTCATTATTAGTATTAGAAGAGGGGTACCAATTTCTGGGTATTAATTTTGTATCCTGTCACCCTACTGAATTTATTATTTCTAGTTTTTTTGGTGAGTCTTTAGGATTTTCTGTGTATAGTGTTATGTTGCCTGTGAATAGTGACAGTTTAACTGGATGTCTCTTATTTCTTCTTGTCTAATTGCTGTGGCTTGGACTTTCAGTATCATGTTCAATAAAAGTGGTAAAAAGGGACACATCTTTGTCTTATTCCTGACCTAGGGAAAGCTATCAGTTTTTGACTGTTGAATATGATGGTAACTGTGGGTTTTTCATATTATGGTCTTTATTATGTTGAGATATGTTCCCTCTGACCCCACTTTGGTGAGGGTTTTTATCATGAATGACTGTTGAATCTTGTCAAATGCTTTTTTTTTTTTTTTGTATCTTTTGAGATGATCATATGATTTTTGGCCTTCATTTTGTTGATGTGGTGTACGGTGTTTGATTTGTGAATATTGAACTATCTTTGCTTCCCCAGAATAAATCCCTCCTGATCATGGTGAATGATGTTTTTAATATATTGTTGGATTCAGCTTGCTAATATTTTGTTGATTTTTGCATCTGTGTTCTCAGGGATATTAGCTTATAGTTTTTTTTTCATGGTGTCTTTGTCTGGTTTGGTATAAGGCTAATGCTGGCCTAGTAGGATGTATTTGAAGCTTTTCTTCCTCTTCTATTCTTTGGAATAGTGTGAGGAGAATAGGTACTAACTCTTCTTTAAACATCTGGTAGAATTCCCCTATGAGTCCATGTGCTTCTGCACTTTTATATTTTGGTAGTTTTTTGTTGTTGTTATTACCAATTCAAATTTGTTAGTTGCATACTGTTAAGATTTTCTGTTTCTTTCTGGTTCTGTTTGGCAAGTTTGTATGTTTGTAGGAATTTGTCCATTTCTTCTAGGTTGTCCAGTTTGTTGTGGCTCAGCCACTTTTTCCTTCAGTCCGGTTGTATCCACTGACTCTCTTTGCCTGTTGAGGGCAGGACTTTTTTTTTCTTTTTTTTTTTTTTTTTTGTGCCACTTGGTCAAATGACACTTTAATAGGCTAGAAAGGGCGCCTGGGTGGCTCAGTAGGGTGAAGCCTCTGCCTTCAGCTCAGGTCATGATCTCAGGGTCCTGGGATCAAGGCCCACATCGGGCTCTCTGCTCAGCGGGGATCCTGCTTCCTCCTCTCTCTGCCTGCCTCTCTGCCTACTTGTGATCTCTCTGTCAAATAAATAAATAAAATCTTAAAAAAAAAAACCACAAAAAACAAAAAACAAAACACCTGTCTTTGGAGACTATCAAGAGCCACATGCGGATCAAAGCAGAAAGTGGAGTCACAGCACTTTGGGCAAAGAGGGGAACAACAGGCTGAGTGGGAGGTCAGTGATGGCTGAAGAATCCTTAAAGACGGTCATATTTAAATGGCTTCATCCTGCTGGGACCCCTGAAAAGCCACAGACACATCTTCTGGGGAAACTTCCACGAGAGAGGCCCCTCCACACTGTCGTCATGGCTGTCAGTCTCCAGTGGACACCCAGCAGCTTCCACGGGTGCTGCAGCTGGTTGGTCCCGGGCTGCTGGATGCAACAGGGCCACACGGCTTCTTGTAGCAAATGTTGAGCTCGCTTTCCATGGTGCGAATGTTTTCATTGTTGCTCTTGGTTTTCTCCCCTTTCCAGTTCAGGCAGAGGTGGAAAACAGGTGGGATGGAGGAGTAGCTAGGGTTTAGCACCACAGTAGCCTGGAGTTCGGTGGCACCCCTTTCCACGAATGCCATCTAGTAGAGATTGGGGTCCCCAGCCAGGCCCACCTCCACAATGTCCTTGGTGAAATGCAGTTCCGTGTAATCCTCATGGGCAATGGTCACCCACTTCACCAGGCTGGAGACAACCTTTGCAGGGAAGAGGTACTGGCAATTACTGATAACTGGTATGATGCCATGTTCCAGTGATGCAAACTGTGAAGGGCCAGGCGGGACTGCAACCTGGTCTTTAGCAATTTTCATGGTGGTCTCCATGTGGCTGGTGCTCAGTGAATAGTCAGCAATCACCATGTGCTGGGGCTGCTCTTTGGGGAAGTGGAGGCCACCCAGCTTCTGTACCCACCAATACGGGTGACCTAGGTCAAGTATGTAGTCTCTCAAAGTCAGGATGCCAACTTTATCAAACTGATACTGATGGGGCTGGATTTGGAGTTTTCTCTCTGTGATCTGGATACAAATAGCTCAGGACTGAGTCAGGAGAGAGCAAGTCACCTGCACTGATGGGAGTGATTGTTAGTGGGCTAGTCTGGGGCCAGCTTGGGCTTCGCTTGAGTCAGACCAGGCATTTGTCAGAGATGCAATTAGCAATGAACTGCAAGGCACTTTCCCTGTTTTGTTCTCTGGGAGCTATTGTTGATGGACAGAGCCTGTAGTCAGACTAGCTGTTTGCCCTCAGGGCACTGCTGGGCTGCAGTCCGAATGTTGGGTGTGATTATCTTCCCCAGGAAGGAGTCGCATTGGAGTGTTACTCTATCAGGCCCCATCAGGACTCACCCACTGCCAGCCTTGTGGCGCTGCTGTGGGTGGGTTCCAGACAAGAGCCTTTAGAGGGGGCAGATCAGAAAGGTGTGCGGTGGGATGTGCAGTGATGGTGTTAGCGAGTTCTGTGTGGGTCTGCTGTGGGAGGAGAGCTGGAGCAGAGGCCTGTCTGGAAGAGGCGTTTCCATAAGAGAGGGTGGGATGGGGTGCACCGTTAGCAACTTAGGTAGGGAGTGTTGGCCCTGCTTGGTTCCCACGCGTGGCTGTGTGTTCCTGCTGGCTAGGGAGGTGGGGAGAAATGTTGCGAGAAGTCTCCCAGTGATCTCTGCCCCTCTATAGCACGTGCTTTGTGAAATCAGTAAAGCCCTTTCGGTGTACTCCAGGCATTTTTTGAGCTGCTGCTTCTGTGTCACATCTCTGCAAGGCTGTTGTGCTGTCTCAAGGCAGGGATTCACTTTCCTCCTGCCTTCCTGGCTCTCTCAGAGCCAAGCTTGCTGATATTTAAAGTTCAATATTTTAAGTGCCCTGATTGTAAGAACTTAAGAAATCGAAACTCTGGTTTTCAAACCCAAATGTTATGAGGATTCATCTTTCCTGTGTGGGCCTCCTGGTATAAGTCTTTTTCACTCCCCTTTTCCAGTCCCCAGGGTCCCTCCCTCCTGCTGATAGTCCCATAGCTCCATTTAGCTCCCAACCTAATCTCCACCCTTCCTGTCCTCTTTCATGGGACCTGTTCTCTATATGTAGCTTGAAGAGTTTGTTCTGCCAGTCTTCCAGCCATTTTCTGGGTTATTTACACTGATGGGAATGTTATCTAGTTGTATCTGTGGGATGAGGTGAGTTTAGGGTCTTCCTACCCAGCCATCTTCCCCAGAAGTCAGTGTGTTTGTTTTCCTCTGATAAATACCCTGAGGTGGACTTGCCTAATCATATGGTATTTAATTTTTTGAGGAACCTGTATACTGTTTTCCATAATAGCTATACCAATTTATATTTTCACCAACAATGCACAAGGTTTTCCTTTCCTACACATCCTTACCAACATTTGTTATTTCTTGTCTTTTTGATAGTAGCCATTCTAACGGTTGTGAAGTGACATCTCACTGTGGTTTTGACTTGCATTCCCTGATCGTGCTGAGCATCTTTTTATATGTCTGTTGGCCATGTGTGTGTCTTCTTTGGAAAAATGCCTATTCAGATCCTCTGCTCCTTTTTTTACTCACATTGTTTGATTTGCTGTTGAGTTGTAGGAGTTCCTTGTATATTTTGGATATTAACTCTTTATCATATGTCTGATTAGCAAATATTTTCTCCCCATTCAATAAATAAGTTGCCTTTTCATTTTGTTGATTTCATTTTGTTCATTTCCTTGGCTGTGCAGAAGTTTTTAGTTTATAGTCTCATTGTTTATTTTTGCTTTTGTTGCCTTTGGTTTTGGGTCAAATCCAAGCATTCAGTGCTAAAATTGATGTCAGGGAGTGTAACTGCCTTTTTTTCCTTCTAGGAGGTTTACAGTGATTTCAGGTTTTACATTCAATACTTTTATTGATCTTGAGTTAATTTTGTGTATGGTGTAAGATAGTGGTTCAGTTTCCCCAACATCATTTGAGACTGTCCTTCTCCCATTGTATGTTCTTAGCTCCTTAGTTGTAAATTAATTGACCATATATATGCATGGGTTTATTTCTGGGTGCTCTATTCTGTCCCATTAATACCATACTGTTTTGATTACTATAGCTTTGTAATATAGCATGAAGTCAGGGAGTGTGATGCCTCTAGCTTTTTTCTTTGTCAAGATTGCTTTTGTTATTCAGGGTCTTTTGTGGTTCCATACAAATTTTAGGATCATTCTACTTCTGTGAAAGATGTCATTGGAATTTGGTTGGGTGGAACTAGAGGGTATTATGCGAAACGAAATAATCAGAGAAAGACCATTATATTATTTCATTTGTATGAATTTAAGAAACAAAACAGAGGGGCACAGAGGGAGGGAGGGAAAAGTAAAACAAGACATAATCAGAGAGGGAGCCAAACCATAAGAGACTCTTAACCACAGGAAAGAAACTGCGGGTTGCTGGAAGGGCAGGGGATGGAGAGATGGGGTTACTGGGTGATGGGCATTAAGGAGAGCATGTGATGTAATGAGCACTGGGTGTTATCCACAACTGACGAATCACTGAACTCTACCTCTGAAATGAATAAGACACTATTAATTGAATTTAAATTTTAAAAATGTCATTGGAATTTGGATAGTTATTGCACTGAAACTGTAGATTGTTTTAGGTAGGATAGGCATTTTATTTTATTTTAAAATAGGCATTTTAACAATATGAATTCTTCTAATCCATGAACATGGAATATCTTTCCATGTATTTGTGTCTTCAGTTTCTTTCATCAACATCATAGTTTTCAGTCTTTCACCTTCATGGATAAATGTACTTCTAGATATTTTATTCTTTCTGATACAGTTGTAAATGGGATAGTTTTCTAATTTCCCTTTCTGTTGGCTTGTTATTAGTGTATAGGAGTACAACAGATTTTTTTTACATTGATTTTGTGTCCTGCAACTTTACTGAATATATTAGTTGTAACAGTTTTTGGGTGGAGTGTCTGGGACTTTATATATATAATATGTCATCTGCAGATAGTTATTTTACATTTTTTTCTCATTTGGATGGCTTTTCTTTTTTGTGCCTGTTATAATGAGGACTTCTAATACTGTGTTGAAGAGAAATGGTGAGTGTGGACATCCTTGCCTTGTTCCTGATTTTAGAGGAAAAGCCTCTAGAATTTCAGTATTGCATATGTTATTAGCTATGGACTTGTCATATACGGCCTATATTATGTTGAGGTACATTCCCTCTATACCTATGTTCTTGAGAGTTTTTATTTTAAAAGGATGTTGAATTTTGTCAGGTATTTTTTCTGTATTTATTGATATGATTTTGAACCTTAATTTTGTGTGGTGTATCATGTTGTTTGATTTCCAAATGTTGAACTATCTTTGCATTTGTGGAATAAATTCTACTTGACCATGGTGTGTAATGTTTTTAATGTATTCTTGAATTTAACTTGATAATTTTTTTTGTTAAGGATTTTTGCATCTATTTTCATCAAGGATATTGGCCTGTAATTATTTTCCTGTGGTGTCCCAGGGTAATGCTGACCTCATAAAAAGTTTGGGAGTATTCCCTCCTCTTCTATTTTTTGGAAGAGTTTGAGAAGGATTGGTTAATTCTTCTTTAAATGTTTGGCAGAATTCACCAGCGAAGCTGTCTGGTCTTGGACTTTTTGTTTGTTGGGAGGTATATGATTACTGATTCAATATCGTTACCTGTAAATGGTCTGTTTAGATTTTCCATTTTTTCTTGATTCAGTCTTGGTAGGTTGTATGTTTCGAGGAATTTATCCATTTCTTCAAGGTTGTCCAATTTGTTGGCATATAATTGTTCAGAATATCTTATCCTTTGTATTTTTGTGTTATCGATTGTATCTTTCACTTCTGATTTTGAAGGTTTATTTTGTTTTTTGATTTGTCTAGCTAAAAGTTTGTCAATTTTATCTTTTCATGGAACCTGCTCTTATTTTCATTATCTTTTATCTTTTCTGCTGTCTTTTTAGTCTGTTTCATTTATTTCTACTCTGATCTTTATTTCCTTTATTCTATTAATTTGGGGCTTCATTTTTTTTTTTTTTCTCGCTTCTTTTTCTACTGGAGGTGTTGGTTTGTTTGTTGAAATTCTTTCTTAACATAGTTATCACTATGAACTTACATCTTTCACCTGGTTTTGCTGCATCTGAAAGTTTGGTTATATTGTATTTCCATTTCCATCCATCTCAAGATATTTTTGATTTTTCAATTTCTTTGACCCTTTGGTTGTTCAGTAGCATGTTGTCTAATCTCCACACATTTGTGATTTTCCTAGTTATCTTTTTGTAATTGATTTTTAGTTTCATACCATTTTGGTTGAAAAGTTGCTCAATATGATTTCAATCTTCTTAAATTTATTAAGACCTGTTTTGTGACCTAGCATGACCCATCCTGGAGATGGAGAATGTTCCATGTGCACTTTTAAAATAAAAATCTGTATTCTGTTGCTTTTGGACAAATGTCCTGTATATCTCTATTAACTCCATCTAGTCTAATGTGTAAGGCCAGTGTTTCCTTATTGATTTTGTCTAGGTGATCTATTCATTGATTAAAGTGTGGTATTAAAGTCCTCTATTATTGTGCAACTGTAAATTGCTCCCTCTAAATCTGTCAATATTTGCTTTATATCTTTGAGTGTACCTATATTTGGTGCATATTTACAAATATTTACAAATGTTATATTCTCATATTGGATTGGCCTCTTTATCATTATGTAATGTTCTTCTTTGTTTATTAATCTTTGTCTTAAAGTCTGTTTTGTCTAATATATTAAGTATAGCTATCCTGGCTTTCATTTGGTTTCCATTTGCATGGAATAGCTTTTTCTATCCCTTCATTTTCAGTCTCTGTGTGTTCTTATATCTGAAGTGAGTTTCTTGTGGGCCTTATATAGATGGATCTTGTTTTTTTTAATCCATTTAGACACTGTGTCTTTTGATTGGAAAATTTAGCACATTTACATTAAAAGTAATTGTTGTTGATATAGATATATCCTATGGTCATTTTGTTTTCTGGCTGTTTGTAGTTGCTTTGTTCTTTTCTTGCACTCATTTGTGATTTGATGATTTTGTGTGCATGTGGTATACTTACATTCCTTTCTATCTTCTATAGGTTTTTGTTTTATGGTTACTGTGAGGCTTAGATATAACAAGTTTGAATACATTCTTTAAGTACTTTTTAAAAAGATTTTGTTTATTTGAGAGAGAGTACAAGCAAGGGGTAGGCACAGAGAGAGAAGTAGACTCCCTGCAGAACAGGGAGGCTAACGTGGGGCTCTATCCCAGGACCCTGAGATCATGACCCAAGTTGAAGGTAGACACCTAACCAAGTGAGGCACCGAGGCACCCCTGAATGCAATCTTAAAGCTCTACATTTTTACTTTCTTCCCACCATGTTCTTTTTGATGCCAACTTTTGTAACTTTTGTGTAGACTTTTTAAACTATTTTTGTCTTTTAACCTTTATACTAGCTTCATAAGTATTAATTTTTATACTAATTAAGCTTTAAGCTTTAAATTTAAATTAAGCTTTGTCAGTGATTATTAATTGATTTTTAAATATTTGGGGGATTTTTTTTTCCTGTTACAATTCTTTTATAGTCAGGGAACATCCTCTGTATGATTTCAATCCTTGGGAATATATAAAAACCCAGTGTTTGATCTGTCTTGGTGAGTTCAAGTGCACTGTGGAGTTTGTTTCTGGTTCCACATTTATTTAAAGAGCTTAGAAGTCACCACTGCCTCCTGTCAACGAGTAAAAAGCTGAACAAATTGAAAGCAGAAAGGCAGGAGCAGATGCCAACATAGTGATTGGCAAATTGCTGGAGGTTCAGTATGGACAAATGAGAATTAAACTCCAAGGAACCCAGTCATAATAGGGGTCCACAAACATTGTGAGATTTACCTTCAGAAACTTGGATAAGTTCCCACAGTAAATATAAGAGGAAAATTCCTTGGTGCTTCCAGCAGCAGGTGTGTGGCTGTTGGGAGAGAGAACAACTTTGAAATAAGACAGAATACTCTGTTTTTAAGAAGGCCTGCCCTCAAAGGAAACCAGTTAACCAGAGCCTGTCATGGAGGAAGGGACATACCCAACTCTAGTCCACTCTAGCCATCCTGCCCCATCTAAGCAGGGAGAACACTTGTAAAGTTGATAGTCTTGTGATACAGGCTCACTGAAAGAGTGTTCATAGGACTATAGAGTACTTCTCCCTCTACCAAATTACTAAAAGCCTATTTACAGCAGTTTCTTTTGTCAAGTACATCATTTCCAGCTATCAAAAAATTACAAGCCATACTAAAAGGCAAAAAAATACATGATTTGAAGAGACAGCATCCATCAGAACCAAACATGGCAGGGGTATTAGAATTATCATACTGGGAATTTTAAATTATAATCAGTGTGGTAAGGGCTCTATTGGATGACAGTGTGCAAGAAAATGTAGGCAATAGAAGCATAGAGAAATCCTAGGAAAGAAAAAAATTTTAGAGTTAAAAAAAAACACTAATAAAAATGGAGAATGCCTTTGGTCAGCTTATTAGACTGGACACAGCTGAGGAAAGAATTTCTGTGCCAGAGGATATATCAATAGACAACTCAAAAACAAAGAGAACAAAGACTAAAAAACAAAACAAAAAAAACAATATCCCAGGACTATGGGACAACTACAAGAGGCACAACATATGTGTAATTGGAATGACAAAAGAAGAAAAGAAGAGAAATTTGAAATAATAATGACTAAGATTTTCCTCCAAGTTAATGTCAGAGAACAAATCACAGATTCAGGAAACTCAGAATACCAAACAAGATAAATACCAAAAAACCTACATCTAGGTATATCATTTTCAAATTACAGAAAATCAAAGATAAAATCAGAAAGCAGTCAGAGGGAAAACATCTCACCTACAGAGGAGCAAAAATAAAGATTACATCCAACTGCTCAGAAACCATGTAAACAAGCAGCAAAATGAACTGTTTAGTGTTAAGAGGAAAAAGTTACTAACCTAACTTCTGTACTCTGCAAAACTATCCTTCAGAAGTGAAGGAGAACTTTTTCAGACAAACACCAATTAATAGAATTTGTTGCCAGTATACCTGGCTTGCAAGAAGTACTAACATTTTTTCTTTAGAGAAAAGGAAAGGAACACAAGTCAGAAACTCAGATCTAAATAAAGGAAGAACAAGGAAGAAGGAATAAGCAAAGGTAAAATAAAACTTTATTCTTCATTGGTCTAACAGATAACAGTGTGTTAAAAATTCCAACATGTCTTTGATTATGTATTCTATATATAAACACATAAGTGCAGTGAATGACAGCAATGACATAAAGTACTGGAGAAAGGATTTTTGTGTTATTCTAAGGTCCTCATGCTACCTGTGAAGTGCTGTTTGAAAGTTGGATTACCCGCAAATGTGTATTGCAAATTCTAGGAAACCCACTAAAAAAAAATATTTGTAAAAGAAATATAACCAATACATAAGGAAGGAGAGAATATGGCATCAGGGAAAATGCTCAATTAAATAAAACACAAAACCAGAGAAAGAATGGAAGACAAAAATAGGAAAAAAGAACAAGTGCAACAAATAGAAAACTGTAACAAATATAACAGATATTAATACAATTCTATCAATAAGCACTCTGCATATCTGTCTTAAATACCATGTAAGAGATTGTCTGAGTGGATCAAAACACAAGACCCAAATATGTGCTGTGTTCAAGAAACCCACCTTAAATATAAAGACACATATAGAATAAGAACAAATAGAACAGAGAAAAAAATATCTTCCTAATCAAAAGAAAACACGGGTAGCTATCTAATTTTCAAAAGGAACAGACTGCAAAGCAAGGAAAGTTATCAGTGATAAAGGACATTATTACATAATGACGAAGGGGTCAGTTCTCCAAGAAGATATAACAATCTAACAATAGAGTGTTGATGCAAAAAGAAACATGAATCTAACTATCAAATGGACAGATCCAGTAGGCTGAAAAAACAGTAAGGATACAATTGAACTAAACAACACCACTGAATATAGTTGGACATACATGAACTGCTTTATCCCACAACAGCAGAATACAAATTCTTCTCAAGCTCACATGGAACATTCACCAAGATAGACCACATTGAGCCCTAAAGCACACCATAACATTTTTAAAAATATAAATCATACAAGTCCTCTCTTGGACCACAATGAATCCAAACTAGAAATCAATAACAGAAAGACAACTGGAAAATCCTAAAATACATAAGAGATTAAACAACAGTTCTAAGTAACACATGGGTTAAGAAATCTCTAGAGAGGGGCGCCTGGGTGGCTCAGTTGGTTAAGCGACTGCCTTCGGCTCAGGTCATGATCCCGAAGACCTGGGATCAAGTCCCACATCGGGCTCCCTGCTCGGCGGGAAGCCTGCTTCTCCTTCTCTCACTCCTCCTGCTTGTGTTCCCTCTCTGGCTGTGTTTCTGTCTGTCAAATAAATAAAATCTTAAAAAAAAAAAAGTCTCTAGAGAAATTTTAAAATATTTTGAGCTAAATGAAAAAAACTTATCAAAATTTGTGAGATGCAGCAAAAGCAGTGCTTAGAAGGAAATGTATAGCATTAAATGCATATTAGAAAAGAAATATCTAAAATCAATAATCTAGAGTACCTGGGTGGCTGAGTCCATTCAGTGTTTGCCTTCAGCTCAGGTTGGGGTCTTGGGATGTAGTGCCTCTTTGGGCTCCCTGTCCTGTGGGGAGCCTGCTTCTCCCTCTCTCTCTCATGAATAAATAAAATCTCTTTTTAAAAAAAAGATTTTATTTATTTATTTGACAGAGAGATCACAAATAGGC
>PITA01000507.1:191605-270765 GCA_004023965.1 Spilogale gracilis
TTGACAGAGACAGCTAGAGAGGGAACACAAGCGGGGGGGGGGGGGAGGGGGAGGGGGAGGAGAGTGAGAAGGGGAGGAGCAGGCCTCCCGCTGAGCAAGGAGCCTGATGCGAGGCTCAAACCCTGTACTCCGGGATCATGACCCCAGCTGAAGGCAGCCACTTAACGACTGAGCCAAGATCTTTTTTAAAAATTAAAAGAAAAATCAAAATCTAACTTTACACTTTCAGAAACTAGAAGAGCAAATTATTTGTTATTACATTATTTTATTTTTTCAGTGTTCCAAGATTCATTGTTTATGCCCCACACCCAGTGCTCCATGCAATTTGTGCCCTCAATACCCACCACCAGGCTCCCCCCTCCCCCCAACCCCTCCCTTCCAAGACCCTCAGTTTCTGAGTCCAGAGTCTCTCATGTTTCATTTCCCTCCCTGATTTACCCCAATTCACATTTCCTTTCCTTCTCCTACTGTCCTCCATATTGCTCCACAAGTAAGTGAAACCATATGATTTTTGACTTTCTCTGCTTGGTTTATTTCACTCAGCATTATCTCCAATCCGGTCCATGTTGCTAGAAAAGTTGGGTTATTCATCCTTTCTGATGGAGATGTAATATTCCATTGTATATGGACCATATAAGAAGAGAAAATTAAGTCCAAAGTAAGCAGAAGAAAAAAAAGAATTAGAGCAGAAATCAATGAAATTAAGAACAGGAAGTCAATAGAGAAAATGAAGCCAAAATTTGCTTCTTTGCAAAGATCAATGAAATTGATAAGCTTCAAGCCTGGCTAACTAAATGGGGAAAAAAGGGGACACAAATTACTAATATCAGAAATGAAAGAGGAGATATCACTGTAGGTCCGAGAACATTAAAATGGTAATAAAGAAATATTATCAACAATTATATGCCTACAAATTTGATAGACTTTAGGAATGGACCAATTCCATTGTGATAAAGGACATTACATAAAGATTCAACATGCCAAAATTCATACAAGAAATAAAGAGATGAATAGACCTATATGCACTAAATAAATGGGATCAACCAATAACCCTCCAAAACAGAAAGCAATAGGCCCTGGTAGCTGATTCCAACAAACATTTAAGGAAGAAATTATACCAATTTTCTACAATCTTTTTCAGAGGATGGAAGCAGAAGGAATACTTCCTAACTCATACTATGAACCTAGCATAACCCAAATACCACACCAAAGACATAGAAAGAAAAAACCCTACAGAATATTTGTTATGAACATACGTGTAAAAATCAAAATTTTAGCAAATCAGGAGTGATGTCAGCGTCATAGCAGCTTGTGTCTTTTTCTTTTCTTTCCCCTTCAATTTACAACTATTCACACATCCATAATCTCTCCAAAGGGCCTCTGCATACAAAAAAAAGGGACACACCTAAAAGATCCAAGAACCTGTGCACCTCAGAGGGGGCTGTGGATCCAGGGAGTGGTAGGCAGCCGCAGGCCAACATAACCTTTCTGGCAGTGGATGTGGAGGGTGAAATGGTGAGTGGGCGTCTACATGGCCACACATGCTGCAGCTAGAGCAACTTATTGCTCTGAGGAGAGATTACAGTGACCAGGGTGAGTAAGGGAAAAGGAAGAAGGCAAAGTGAACTGAAGGAACGCATTTCCTGCTATCTGCCATGGGATTATGGCAAGAAGACTGCGTGTGAACCTCTGAGAATCCCCACTACTGGAGGGTTGCCCTGTGGGGCTGTGGGCACACCCAAAGCCTCAAACATCAAACACACACCTCCTACCTTCCCCGACTCTGTTGCCACCCTTTCTTTTCTTTTTCTTTTTTTCTGAATGCTGCTCCCAACCTTAGCAAGAAGTCAGTGCTGGTAAAAGAAACGGAAAACTCGTGCTATCAATGCCACCTTCTGGAAAACAAAAGGAAGGCTCTTAGTTGCAGACCTATTGAGCTGTTAAATCAAAGTAAACAAAGCCTTCCCTAAATATGAATGGTGTTTGTGCTACTTCAGATGTGGCGATAGAGGCATTTTTGATCACACACCATGAAAATCACAGAAATATGGTATCACAAAAAGAAAATGACAAATTTTCAACAACTGAACCCAAATACATGAAATACTGTGATCTGATAAAGAATTCAAAACAGCTATTACCAAGAAATTCAATAACATACAAGAAAATTCAGGGGGCAGTATAATGATCTCAGAGACAAAATTAATGAGTAGGAGTACTTTATCAAAGAGACTGAAATTCTAAAAACAAAAATCAAATCCTGGAGCTAAAGAACTCAATACAGGAGATGGAGAATGCATTAGAAAGCATTAGAAATAGAATAGATCAGTTGGATAAGAGAGTAAGTGAGCTCAAAGACAGGAATATAGAAATGTTTTGGGTGAAAGAGGAGAGGATTTCTTTTTAATGAAGAAACCCTAGGAAAACTTTCAAACTCTATTAGAAGAGCCAACACAAGAGTAATGATACACCATAAGGAGAAAAGAGGGAAACAGGCGCAGAGAGCATATTTAAAGAAATAATACCTGACAACTTTTCAAACCTAGGGATGGAACTGGATATGCAAGCCCATGAAGCTAATAGGACACCTTATCTCAACACAAAAAGACCTCTAAGACACATTAAGTTAAAACTGTCAGAAGCCCATGATAAAGAATTTTAAAAGCAAGGCAGGGGAATAAAGATAGTAACATACAAGGAACCCACTGGGCTCTCCACAGATTTCTCAGCAGAAGCTCTATAGGCCAGGTCAGGTGAGAGTAGAATAATATATTCAAAGTACCGAAAAATAAAAATTTCCAGCCAAGAAGACTCTACCTGGCAAGTTATCTTTCATATCTGAAGGAGAAAGGCTTTCCCAGATAAACAAAAACTGAGGGAGCTCACAATGACTAGACCTGTCTTAAAGAAATGCTGAAGGGAGCTCTTCAAGGTGAAATGAAGGAAGTACACAAAATGCTGACTAAGGTGATAGAAAGCCATAGTCCTTTTTTAGAATAGTATATCAAACAATTATAAAGGTAAAAGGAAAAGCCCATTTAAAATATCATTACTATAACTTGGGAATAAAATCACAGCATAAAAGAGATAATTTGTGGCACCAAAAATAAAAGAGAAAGAGTTAAAGGGTGAAAAAGGCAAATGAAGATAAATTGCTATCAGCCAAAAAAGAGCTTTTGTATCTATGGTAAGTTTAATATAAACTTATGATAATTGCAAAGCAAAATTCTAGAGCAGAAACACAAAACAAAACAAAACAACAAAAAAGGGAGTCTGAGCAAATTACCATAAAAAAACAACAAACCTAACAAAGATAGAAACAAGGGGAAAAAACAATGGAGAAATAAAATAACCAGAAGGCAAAAGATAAAATGGCAGTAGCAAATCCTTATCAATCAATAATCTCCCTAAACATAAACAGACTGAACTCATCAATCAAAATGAACAGAATGACTGGACAGATTAAAAAAAAAAAAAAGATTCAACTATATGCTGTGTAATGGAGACTGAATTTAGCTCTAAAACCACACATAGGCTCAAAATAAAAAGATAAAAGGTGATATTCCAAGCAAATGGAAACCAAAAGGTGAGCATAATCTTACTTATATTTGAGAAAATAGGCTTCCAGCAAAAAAGGATAACAAAAGAACAAAATCATTAGGTAATGATAAAGGGGTTAATACATATCAAGAAGATATGTATCAATATATAAAGAAGATATATAACAATCATAAATGTACACATTCCCAACACCCAAGCACCAAAATATATTGAGCAAATACTAACAAATCTTAAGAGAGAAATAAACAACATTACAATAATGGTAGGGGACTTCAATACCTGACTATCAGCAATGGATAGATTAAGCAGACAAAATCAACAAGGAAATGTTAGAATTGAACAACATTAAAACAAATGGACTTAACATATACATAATATTACATCCAACAGCAGCAGAATGCACATTCTTCTCAAGTGCACATGGAATATTCTCCAGGATAGAGAGAACACAAAACATTTCTTAAATTTAAGAAGAGTAAAACCATAACTATCTTTTCTGACCACAATGGTATAAAACCAGAAATTAAGAAAAGTACGATCTACAAATATGTACAAACTAAGCAATACACTTCTAAATAGCCAATGAGTCAAAGAAGAAATCAAAAGAGACATAAGGGGCACATGGCTGGCCCAGTGAGTGGAATATGTGACTCTTGATCTCAGAGTAGTGAGTTCAAGACCCACACTAGATATAGAGCCTACTAAAAAAGAAGAAAAGTAAAAAAAACTATAACTAAATATGTGAAAATAGAAATAAAACATCAAATATGGAGTACAATAAAAATAATTCTAAAATTTCAGAATAAACACATATATTAAGAAATTAGAAAGATCTTAACTTTACACCTCAAGAACTATAAGAGGAGCTTCATTGTTCAAAGTTAACAGAAAGAAGGAAATAATAAGGATCAAAGTAGAAATAAATGAGATAGAGACCAGAAAAGCAATGAAAAGGATCAGTGCAACTAAGAGCTGGTACTCAGAAAAAGGTAGATAATTGACAAACCTTTAGCTAGACTAAGAAAGAAAGAAGACTCAACATTAGAAATGAAAGAGGAGAATACAACTGGTGCTGCAAAATACAAAGGATAAGAGATTATTATGAACAATTACATGCCAGCAAATTACATAACCTCAAAGAAACTGATAAAGTTCTACAAATATACAACCTACCAAGACTGAATCAGGAAGAAATAAAGAACCCAAACAGACCAATAGTAAAGAGATGGATCTATAATCAGAAAAACTCCAAAAGCAGATGGCTTCACTAGAGAATTCTACAGAACATTTAAAGAAATAACACCAATGCTCCTTGAACTTTTCCAAAATATCAAGGAGGAGGGAACACTTCCAAATTCATTCTATGAAGCCAGCACTATACTGATACCAAAACCAGATGAAGATGCCATGAAAAAAGTACAGGCCAATATCCCTGATGAATATAGATGCAAAAATTCTCACCAAATATTAGAAAACCAAATTGAAGAACACATTAAAAGGATTATATATCATGACCGAGTGGGATTTATCCCAGGTATGCAAGGATAGTCCAAGATATGCAAATCAGTAAGTATTACATATCACATATATAAAATGAAAGATAAAAATCACATGATCATTTCAATAGGTACAGAAAAAGCAAAAGGTACAAAAATATAACATTTCATGATTGAAAACTCATACCAGATTGGGTATAGAAAGAACTTAATCTCATCATAATAAAGATTATATACAACGAACCTACTGTTAACATATACTAAATGGAGAAAAATCAAAAGTGTTTCCTCTAAGATCAGGAACAAGATAAGGATGCCCACTCTCACCACTTCTATTTAATGTAGTACTGAAGTACTAGCTAGAGCAATTAGGTAAGACAAAGAAATAAAAGACATCGAAATCAAAAATCAGTAAAATTGTCACCATTTACTGATATGATCTTATATATAGAAAATCCCAAAAAGTCCAAAAACTGTTGGAATTAATCAATGATTTTAGTAAAGTGGCAGGATACAAAATCAACATAGAGAAATCAGTTGCATTCCTTTGAACTAATGATGAAACATCTGAAAAATAAATAAAGAAAGCAGTCTTATTCACAGTAGCATCAAAAACAATAAAATACTTAGGGATAAAGTTAACCAAGGAAGTAAAAAAATCTGTACAATGAAAACTACAAGACTTTGCTGAAAGAAATGGAGTAAGATACAAATAGACAGGTTTCCTTGTGCGTGAGTCAGAATTGTTAAAATGTCTATTTGACCCAAAGTCATCTACAGATTCAATGCAATCCCCATTAAAATACCAAAGGTATTCTTCACATAAATAAAAGAAACAATCCTAAATTTTGTGTGGAACCATAACAGACCCCAAATAGCCAAAGCAATCCTGACAAAAATGAACAGTCAGAGGTACTACACCTCCAGATTTCAAACCATACTACAAAGCTATACTAATAAAAACAGTATGGGGGTACTGGCACAGTAACAGACACATTGACCAATGGAATAAAATAGCCCAGAATCAAATCCCAGCATGTAAACTAATATTCAACAAGGAAACCAAGAACATGCAGTAGGAAAATTATAGTCCCTTCAAAAAGGGTGCTGGAAAAACTGGAGAGTACATGCAGAACAATGTAATTGAACCACTGTTTCATACCACTCATAAAAATTAACTTAAAATGAATCAAAGACTTACACATAGACCTGATACCATAAAACTCCTAGAAGGAAAAAATAAATGTAAGGAAGCATCTCATCAATATTAGTCTTGGCAATCATTTTTTGGATATGACACCAAAAACACAAGCAACAAAAGCAAAAATCAACAAATGGGACTATTTCATTTGCAAAAGCCTCTGCACAGCAGAAGATACAATTAATGAATAGGCAATCTAAAGAATGGGAGAACATTTTTGCAAATTATATACTGGATAAAGGGTTAATATCCAAAATATAAAAAACAGTTTATACAATTTAACAAAAAGCAATCTGATTAAAAAAAATAGGCAGAACTAGATAGATCTTTTTTCCCAAAAGAAAATCAAAATGGGGCGCCTGGGTAGCTCAGTTGGTTGAGCGAGTGCCTTCGGCTCAGGTCATGATCCTGGAGATCCGGGATCGAGCCCTGCATCGGGCTTCCTGCTCGGCAGGAAGCCTGCTTCTCCCTCTCTCACTCCCCTTGCTTGTATTCCCTCTCTCGCTGTGTTTCTCTCTGTCAAATAAATAAATAAAATCTTAAAAAAAAAAAATCAAAATGGTCAACAGGCCCATGAAAAGATGCTCAACACCACTAGTCATCAGGTAAATGCAAATCAAAACCCTAATGAGATGTCACCTCACACCTGCTGGAATGGTTATCCTCAAGAAGACAAAAAGGCAACAGGTGCTGACAAGGATGTGGTGAAAAGGAAATCCTCATATTGTTGGTGGGAATGTCAATCGGTCCAATCACTATGGAAAACAATATGAAGGTTTCCTCAAAAGTTAAAAAATAGATCTACCATATGATCCAGCAATTCCCAAAGGAAATGAAAACAGGATTTCAACAAGATACACACATTCCCACATTTACTGTGTAACATTTAATGTAACATTACTCACAATAGCCAAGATATGAAAACAACACAAACACCCATCAACAGATGAATGAAAAATATGCAGTACGTAAACACTATGGAATACTATTCAGCCATGAGAAAGAAGAGTAACCTGCCATCTGCAGCAGCAAGGATGAACCCTGAGAACATTATGTTCAGCAAGATAAGTTAGAGAAAGGCAACTATTGTATGATATCACTTATATGTGATATCTAAATGAAGAAACTATAAGTCTAAAAAAGTCAAACCTGTAAAAAAAAAAAACCCAAAATAAAACCAACAGTAAAATGGTGATTATCAGGGGATTGAGGGGATAAGATTAATGGTGTTTAAAGGTACAAAACTGAAATTAGTAAAAAAGTCATAGAGATCTATGTACAGTATAATGAATATAAACAGTAATATACTATAATTATATGTGATAGTGTTACAGTGACAATTATATTATTCTATATAAATAAATGTATCATCTTAAACGTACACAATGTTACATGTCAAATTCTTTCAAGTAAAGAAGATGTTTATAAAAGTGGTTAAAACATTAGCCAAACAAATATATTATCCCAGGTATCAAAGCTGATTCAACATTTGAAAATCAATTAATGAAGTTAAATCATTATGCTATACACCTTAAACTTATAAAGTGCTATATGTCAGTTATATCTTAATAATTTTCCTTTTTTTCCCTTTCAGTTTTAACATAATCCATTATATCATCAGGCTAAAGAAGAAAAATCGCATGATCTTATCAACAGATGCGGAAAAAGAATTTGACAAAATCCAACAACGATTCATGGTAAAAACTCTCAATAAATTAGGAATAGAGGGGAATTTCCTCAACTGGATAAGGAATATCTACAAAAAACCTACAGCTAAATACTTAATGGTAAGAAACCAAAGTTTTCCCACTAAGATCATGTACAAGACAAAGCTGTCCCCCTCACCACTCCTTTCAACATTGTACTGAAGTTCCAGCTAATACATTAAGAGAAGAAAAAAATAAAACTATGTTTACAGATGACATTATTGTTTATGAAGAAAATCCAAAAGAATCAAACCAAAACCCCCCTGGAATTAATTAGTGATTCTGGCAAACTTGCAGGATACAAGGTTAATATGCAAAAGTCAATTACTTTCTTACTTACCAGCAATGAACAAGTGGAATTTGAAATTAAAAACACAGTACCACTTACATTAGCATTAATGAAGTACTTAGGTATAAACCTAACAAAATATATATGAGATCTAAATGAGGAAACTATAAAACTCTAATGAACAAAACCAAAGAAGAAATAGGAGACATATTCCATGTTTATTAATAGGAATAATAAATATCAGTTCCTCTCAATTTGATGTACACATTCAGTGCAATCCCAATCAGAATCCCATCAAGTACATGATAGAATGTATAGAATGTACCAGTTATAGAATGTGTATTTACAGGTACTGAATGTAATGTTCTATAAACACTGATGTTATCAAGAATCATTCTGAATGTAAGCAGACTAAATGTTCCAGTCAAAAAATACAGGGTATGAGAATGGATTAAAGAAAAAAAATTAGCAAACTACCCATCTATGAGTTGCCTCCAAGAGACTCATTTTAGACTTAAAGACATCTGCAGATTGACAGTGAAGGATGAAGGACCACTCCTCATGCTAATGGATATCAAAAGAAAGCTCGAGTGCCTATACTTATATCAGACAAACTGGCTTTTAAACCAAAGACTGTAATAAGAGACAAAGAAGGGCACAATAGGTGGTGCCTGGGTGGCTCAGTTGGTTAAGCAACTGCCTTCAGCTCAGGTCAGATCCCAGGATCGAGCCCCACGTTGGGTGCCCTGCTCGGCGGGAAGCCTGCTTCTCCCTCTCTCACTCCCCCTGCTTGTGTTCCGTCTCTCAAATAAAATCTAAAAAAAAAAAAAAAAAAAGGACACAATATCATAATAAAGGGGCTACCCAACAAGAAGACCTAACAATTTTAAGTTTTATTTTTAACTTAATTTTAAGTATTTATGCCTCCAACTTGGGAGCACCCAAATATATAAATCAATTAATAACATAAAGAAACTTATTGATTACAATAATAGAAAACTTTAACACCCCATTTACAGCAATGGAAAGATCATCTAAGCAGAAAATCAATAAGCAAACAATGGTTTTGAATGACAAACTGGACCAGATGGACTTAACAAATATTTTCAGACCACAATGCTATGAAATTTGATGTTAACCAGAAGAAAAAATTTGGAAAGACCACAAATATATGGAAGTTAAAGAACATCCTACTGAAGAGTGAAAGGGCTAACCAGGAATTCAAAGAAGAAATAAAAAAATACATGGAAGCAAATGAAAATGAAAACAGGATACCGCAAAACCTTTGGGATGCAATAGAAGCAGTCCTAAGAAGGAAGCACATGGAATGGGAGAAGTTATTCGCAAATGACACTACAGACAAAGGGCTGATATCCAAGATCTATAAAGAACTCCTCAAACTCAACAACCAAAAAAAAAGATCACATCAAAAAATGGGCAGGAGACATGAACAGACACTTCTCCATGGAAGACATACAAATGGCTAACAGACACATGAAAAACTGTTTGCCATCATTAGCTATCAGGAAAATTCAAATCAAAACTACATTGAGATGCCACCTTACACCAGTTAGAATGGCCAAAATTAACAGGACAGGAAATGAGTGTTGGAGAGGCTGTGGAGAAAGGGAAACCCTCATACTGTTGGTGGGAGTGTAAGTTGTGCAGCTGCTTTGGAAAACAGTGTGGAGATTCCTTTAAAAATTAAAAATAGAGCTACCTTATGACTCTGCAATTGCACTCCTGGGTATTTGCCCCAAAGTGAAAGGAAGGGCCATATGTTCCCCAATGTTCATAGCAGCAATGGCCACAATTGCCAAACTGTGGAAAGAGCCAAGTTACCCTTTAACTGATGAATTATCACATGGTTTCACTTACTTGTGGAGCATAAGGAGTAACATGGAGGACAGTGGAGAAGGAAAAGAAATGTGAACTGGGGTAAATTAGAGAGGGAGATGAAGCATGAGAGACTTTGGACTCTGAAAAACAAACTGAGGGTTTTAGAAGGGAGTGGGGTAGGGTGATGGGTGAGCCTGGTGGTGGGTATTGAGGGCACCAATTGTATGAAGCACTGGGTGTGGGGCATAAACAATGAATCTTGGAACACTGAAAAAAATAAAATAAATTGTTAAAAACAGTTCTCAGCAAAATACTAGCAAGTCAAATCCAGCAATACACTGATCATTTACCACAATCAAGTGGGATTTATTCCTGGGCTGCAAGGGTGGTTCAATATTTGCAAATCAATCAATGTAATACACATTAATAAAAGGATAAGAACCATATGACCCTCTCAACAGATGCAGAAAAAGCATTTGACAAAGTATAGCATCTGTTTTTTAAAAAAGATTTTATTTATTTGACAGAAAAACAGCTAGAGAGGGAACACAAGTAGGGGGAGTGAGAGAGGGAGAAGCAGGCTTCCCGCTGAGCAGGGAGCCCAATGTGGGTCTTGATCCCAGGAGTCTGGGATCATGACCTGAGCCGAAGGCACATGTTTAACAACTGAGCCACCCAGGTGCCCCCTAGCATCCATTCTTGATAAAAATCCTCAACAAAGGGTGCCTGGGTGGCTCAGTGGGTTAAAGCCTTTGCCTTCAGCTCAGGTCATGATCTCAGGGTCCTGAGATCGAGGCCTGTGTCGGGCTCTCTGCTCAGCAGAGAGCCTGCTTCCTCCTCTCTCTCTGCCTGCCTCTCTGCCTTGTGATCGCTCTGTCAAATAAATAAATAAAATCTAAAAAAAAAAATCCTCAACAAAGTAGGGACAGAGGGAACATACCTCAATATTATAAAGGCCATATATGGAAGACCCATCGCTAATATCATCCTCAATGGGGAAAAACTGTACTTTTCCTCTATGGTCAGGAAAAGGACAGGGATGTCCACTCTCACCATTGTTATTCAACATGGTACTGGAAGTCCTAGCCTTGGCAGACAACAAAAGAAAACAGAAGTTCATTTTCGCTTTTGTTTCCTTTGTCTTTGGAGATGTGCCTTGAAAGAAGTTGCTGTGGCTGATGTCGAAGAGGTTACTGCCTATGTTATGGGAATGAAAGTCACAGCATAAGGAATATGATATAATGAGACAGATGGTAGCTACAGTTGTAGTGAACATAGCATAATGTATAAACTTGTCAAATCACTAAGTTGTATACCTGAAGCTAACGTACCACTGTGTGTCAACTATACAAAAAAAAAAAAAAAAAAAAAAAATTCTGTAAGCCTCAGAAGACAAGTATGGTCCTACTCTCACATCTAATTTTATTCCACTAGACCTGTGTCAGACTTCTAACCTAAAGAACTTGGGATAATAAATTTGTGTTATTTTAAGCTATTAAATTTGTGGTAATCTGTTGCAGCAATAAAAAGTAATACTTACTAAAAAATTTCCCACAAATAAATTCTAGGCCCACATGAATTCAATGGTGAATTCGAAATATTAAAAGAAAGAATACCAACCTTACACAAACTCTTTCCAAGAAGAGAGGAAGGAATACTTCCTAAATTAGCATAAACTTAATACCAAAATTGATAAAGACATTGTAAGAAAATGAAATTACAGACCTATAATATCCTTCATAAGCACAGATACAAAAGTCCTTAACATGATATTACTATACCAAACAGTAATATATAAAAGAATAACATTTTATAACAAAGTGAAATTTATTTCAGGAATGTAAATTTGGCTTAACATTTGGAAATAAACTGAGGTAATTTACCATACTACTGAGCTAAAACAAACAAAAAATACAATCACCTTGATAAATGGAGAAAAAGCATTTTCAAAATTCAACACCTATTCACAGTTTCCACCATGTCTACTTATTAACATTTCACAGGGAAGTTCTAGCCAGAGCAATAAGGCAATAACGAGAGACGAAGGGCATTGGGATTGGACAGAACACCGAAACTGTCGCTATTCTCAAATGACATGACTGTGTATTTGAAAACTAAAAAGACTCTGCACTAAAAAAATCTAGAACTGAATGAATTGAGCAAGATTTTAGGTTAGAGTCAAAAGTCCAAAAATGTATTGCATTTCTGTATTCTAGTAATGAGTAATTTGAAAAAAATGAAAGAATATCACTTACCATAGCATCAAAAACATACGAATTTTAGTTTAACAAGTTTGCCAGATGTCAACATTGAAGACTATAAAACATTCCTGAGATAAAGAGGACTGAAAATAAGTGGAGAGATACATCATGTTTATGGATTAGAAGACTCAATATTGTTAAGATGTCCCTTGTTTCCAAATTGAACTATCCAAATCAAAATCATATCATTTTTGTTTCAGAAACTGATCATCAGCTGATTTCAAAATTTATATGGAGATTAAAGGATCTAGGATAGCCATAATAATCTTGACAACAAAGTTGGAGAATTTTGATTACCTGATTTCAAATTTCAGCATAAAATTATAGTAACCAAGGGGCAACTCGCTGGCTCAGTCAGTTAAATGTCTGCTTTCAGCTCACGTCATGATCCCAGCATCCTGGGATAGCTCAGGTCATGATCCCAGCATCCTGGGATGGAGCCTGGGTTGGATTTCCTGGTCAGTGGGGAGTCTGCATTTCTCTTTCTCCCACCCCTTTACCCTGCTTGTGCTCTTTTTCTCCCTGTCTCAAATAAATAAACAAACAAACAAACAAACAAATAAATAAATAAATAAAATAATAAATAAATAAATAAATAAATAACTTTAAAAAAAAAACCCAAATAATAATCAAGATAGTGTGTTACTGGTGCAAGGATAAATGAATAGATCTATGTTTATAGTCAGTTAATGTTAAAGATTTATTTTATTTTAGAGCAAGTGAGAGGGAGAGTGTGTGCAGGACCAGGGGGAGGGGTAGAGGGAGGGAGAAGGAAAGAATTTCAAGCAGACTCAGTGCTAAGCACAGAACCCCACATAGGGCTCAATCTCACAATCCTGAGATCATGACCTTAGGGAAAACCAAGAGTTGGGTGCTTAACCAACTGAGCCATCCAGGTACCCCTACAGTGATTTAAGTTTAAAAAGAGATTCCAAATGAATTCAATGGAGACAGAATATTTTCAACCAATGGAGCTAAACCAAACAGCCTTATGGGAGTTAGGAGGAAGGAAGATCCTTAATCCTTGCCTTACACCATACATGTAAATGAATTGGAGATGGATCATAGACTTAAACATAAAAGTGAAACTGTAATGCTTTCAGAAGAAAGAGGAAAATATTTTCATTACTTTGGGTTTGACAAGCATATTTTAGACTAGACACAAAAAACATGTAGACATAAAAAGAAAAAAAAAATTGAACTTCATCAAAATACAGCACTTCTTCTGCAACCCCAAATTGCCATTAAGAAAATACCCCATGAACAACACAAGGGTCAAGGGCACTGACCTCCTGTGCCCTTGAATATCCACTTGTAACTTTCAACTTCCCACAACTTAACCATTAACAGCCTAACTGTTGGACTGGGAAGGTTTATTGATAACATGGTCGATTAACACATATTTTATATATGTATATTTTGTATTCTTACAATGTTAAGAAAATTATAATAGAAGATACATTTATAGTACTGTAAAATATCCACATAGTTGACTCATGCAGTTCAAACCTGTTTTTCGGGGGTCAACTGTATACAGGCAAGCCACAGACTGGGGATAAATGCGAGCAATACATTCACCTGGTAAAGGACTTACATTCTTAGATAAAGGATTCCAGCTGTTCTGTAATGAGACAAGCAGTCTAATGAAAAAATTGTCAGAGACTTGTACAGGCAGTTCAGAAAAAAAAACCCAAACAAAAAACTGCCAATAAGCATATGAAAAGGAGTTAAATAAACATCATGAGTCATCACGCTATAGATATAATAGAATTGGAATACTCTTAATTGCATACAAATGCACATAAAATGGCATATGCAATAACTTTGGAAAACTTTTCAGTAGGTTATGAAATTGAACATAAACCTAACTTGAGACCCAGCAATTCTAGTTATTTCAAAAGAGAAATGAACACATGTTCAGAAAGAATGCTCATAACTTTATTTATAATCACACCAAACTGTAAATAACTCAGAGGCCCATAAATAAGAGAATGGATAAATTGTATGGTGTTCATGAAATGGAACACTACTGAGTAGCAAAAAGAAACCAACACTGGAAAAAAAAATTTAAGTAACAATAAAAAAAAAAAAAAAAAGAAACCAAGTATATATGCAACAATGTTGAGGAATCTGTCACTTTGAGCAGTGAAGCCAGATGTAGAAGTGAACATGTGTAATTCCACTTATATGAAATTCAAGAACAGGTAAAACTACTATCACAATAAAAAATAGAAAAATGGGGGTGATTGGGTGGCTCAGTTGGTTAAGCGACTGCCTTTGGCTCAGGTCATGATCCTGGAGACCCAGGATCGAGCCCCGCATCAGGCTTCCTGCAGAGCAGAGCAGGAAGCCTGTTTCTCCCTCTCTCACTCCCCCTGTTGTGTTCCCTCTCTAGCTGTGTTTCTCTCTGTCAAATAAATTTAAAAAAAAACTTTAAAAAAAATAGAAAAATGGTTGCAAGGGAGAAAGGAAGGTATAAATTCACTGGAAAGTAGTAAAAGGGAACTTTCTGAAATGGTGAAAAGTTCTTTATCTGGATTTGGGTAAGGATTACACAGATGTATAGATTTGTCAAAATGAAAGAATTCTAAAATCTATGCAATCCACTGTCCACAAATTTTATGTGAAGACAAACCATTTCCCCTGATTTATCAGAGGGTCATCTATCACTTTCAAAGAGTTGTTCACAGAAACATGTTTACTTATCTCCATTTACAACGGCTTTGTCCTTGAGTCAGCTCTTCAAAAGAACAATTGTTTCTGAATTCACTGTTTTCTGGTGAAATGCTGCTCATAAAGTTTTATTTTTTGTCCTAAATTTCTAATTAAAAGAACATTACTCATCACATTGTACCACAGAAGTTAAAGACTTAAAGTTACCCTAAAGATAGTCCAAACCCTCAGCTACTTTTTAAACAAAAACAGATGACTGAACTGATTTGTCCAGGATCATATTAATTCATTTCAGGGAAAAAAAATATATATCATACATTGTTGCTCTTTGCATATACTAACTCTTGGGCAAATATAACAGTTTACCTTATAATAAATGTATATTAAACAGTTATGTGTGCTTTAAATGGCAACAGAGAACGTAAGGAATAATGACTGCCATTAGGAGGTTAGAATATTTTATATATTAATAGACATTATATCAGCTGTACTTCTTAAAAAGCATATATTTTCACTTCCAAGTTTATATTGGCTAGCTTTTATGAGTAATGAGTTGAAGTGTATTGGTCTTTTACAGCTGGGACATTTCTATCAGGCCCCTTTTCAGGAGCTGTACTGATGATCTATAAAATCTGGGCAAACCAAAGATTTACAGATTTTTGACACTGGAGTCAGTGAATGGTATAATAGCATTCCTGTATCACATGGAGGGTAAATATAATAAAATTTCATCAAAAAATTTTTTGGCAGTGAGGCGCCTGGGTGGCTCAGTTGGTTAAGCGACTGCTTTCGCCTCAGATCATGATCCCGGAGACCCGGGATCGAGCTCCACATCGGGCTTCCTGCTCGGCAGGAAGCCTGCTTCTCCCTCTCTCAGTCCCTCTGCTTGTGTTCCCTCTCTAGCTGTTTCTCTCTGTCAAATAAATAAAATCTTTAAAAAAAATTTTGGCAGTGTTAACTGTAACAAGCAGAGAGAGGCTTAAAATGCTTAAATAATGAAAAAACACTTTTAATTTTGTAGGAAAATTTTTATTCAATTCAATAAATATAATTTCATAAACTTTAAAAAATTATTGAGAGCTATACAATAAGTAACTACACTTACTGACAATGCAGAGAAATTTTAAAGGATTTTTTTTAGACAGCCACAGTGTCTGAGGTCCTCGATTTTAAACTAAGTGTTGCTACAGTATTTCCAGCTATTAATTCCCCATAAAAATCTAACAATTACCATTACTACAAACATACCATTAGTTGTGATCTATTTTTTTTGTCAGAAAATCATTCAAGTTTCTCACATAAACAGCACTTTAATAATGTTCTATTTTTATGAAAATAGACAAGTCATTTCAATATAGAAATAAAAATGTCTCAGAAGCAGGACCAAATTAATAAAACATGTTTTACATAATTCTTTGGTGTGTATGTTTTATGCAAACCTGCTTATATTCCTACTTCAACATGATCTTTATAGAAAAACACAAGCATAGATGATTTTCCCTTTTCCCCTGCCCAAAATAACTTCTCAGAGTAGCATATTTTAAATATTTTTGGTGTTAACTCTAAATTTTTTAAGTGGTTTTGACTTCTGCCTATCAGATAGGAGCTTTTCACACAAGCCCAAGTCCACAATCCACAGTCTTACAGCAGAAACGACCTCATCTGAGTAAAGGAATTTCCTGATGTGGTGATTTGCCTCAGTTTAATCTCCTACTCAGGACAGTGCCAGAGTTTGGATTAGGTCTGGGAAGCCTTTGGTCACCATGGAGGGTGAAACCCAAGGAGGATGGTGGTTAAGAGAGACTCAAACTGTAAATTTTCCCCTTCTTTCTTCTCAACTCCACATGGCAAACTTGGTAGCTGTAGTTCTGGCCCATATTCTACTCCTCCTAAGGTAGGCCTACTGCTTGCTCAAGCTGAGGCAGGGTACTGAGTTATCTTTTAAAGCAGCTGATGGGCTGTGAAAATCATCTTGGTGTTTGCTACTCTCTTTAGGGCTACAGCCTTTAGACTAGGTAGGTTAAAGGTAAGAAAGTGAGGCAAATAGATTTGAGACAATCAATTAGTAAAAACACATGTAGCATCTTACTCTGATTTTGGCAGGTTTAAGAGTAAGTTAATTGCCAACATCATACTTTGCAAAGAATCTTAAAAAAATTTGCAAAGGGACTTTTTTGTAATTACTAGCTACATAATAAGTTTTAAAATATGAGTATTAGCACTAGAAAACTAAAGCTTATAGATAGCAGTTACTTTCTTAAATAAATTAAAGAAAGCTCTTTTAATTTTCCTTTAAAAAGAGGTTTCAGTAGAGTAGGATGAGCATATCAGTAGATGCCATCTACTTTTTTTTTGACATAAAGTTCTTAAATAACTTCAAATAGTCAATGCAGACAATTACATCAATCCCACTTTCAGCACCATATAGATAGACTGGCTGACCTCCACTGCTGCAGCTGGTCAGAGACTGATTGATGGTTTTGTGGTCCTTCTCTAGTGTCAGTAGTCAGTTTGGTTTATGGCAAATGAACACTGTAAACGGTTAAGGAAGATGTAATGCGGGACTAGTACATGTCATTTTGTTATATAAATATTTTATAAGACATTCTAAGAAAAAACAAATTCTCAGTTATCTTCCACTAAACTACCCTAACTGAATATTTTCTGCAATATTTCTTTTGGAACATAAATTGGTAAATGTATACATTGTACACTGTATTATCCCTTTAATATATTTCCAGAATCACAGTATATACCTAAATTCAATTTTGGAATGTCTAAGTTAAAGAAGGGTAATTAATGAAAATTAATATTTAAGCTGAAATTCATAACCTAATATCCTTGCATTATTGAAACAAACGTTATATTAGCAAGAAAATAAAAACTTAAAAAAAAAAGTTTACCAGCAAACAAGTCTTAATTCTTGACTCTACCATTCTTTCCCTACCAGCCCAATTCCAGAAGTCTTACATTCATGAGATGGGAAAGAGATGGAAGGTTGAAGAATAAACCTACAGAAAATTACTATTTTCTCAAGAGAAAATTTTGGAAAACCTTAACCATTTCCATACAATTTTAAATGTATATGTACACGATCGTATACTAGAGCTTCATAAGTTCTTTAACCAATAATCATTACCAAATTTTAAAATGACATTACTTTTTATCAAAACAAATGACAACACTGATTATATGATAAACTCAGGATGGCCATTAAGTACTGAAATACAGTGGGTCATGTACAGCAATATGCACCTGATTAATCATTCTTAGCATTTTAATTTATGCTGCCACTATCCCTTAAGATTTAGCATTTTAAACTTTGTTTCATTTACATCCTGTAGCCATGGCTGAAAATATCCCTTGTAATGGGATACTGGACAGATTTCACTTTACTGTGGTAGTCTACTGTAACTTAGAGAACATATATTAACCTAAAAATAACAGAAGTCTTATGTGAAATCCTTTATTCTAGCTTACTGAAACGCAAGAGCAAGTCTAAATTAGCCACAGAAAGAGGCTCTTTTTGTCTTAATTACCCTAATATTTTGATTTATAGGATTAAAAATATTTGCAATATTTAAATACTGTCCAAACTTGTTTTTTATTGATACAGTTCAACTTTACAACAGTGTCATAAAATACTATAAACAGAGCTTTCGGATAGAGGGGGAAAAAGGCAAATTTAAATATATTAACCAGATTAAAGCATGCACAAGATCCAATGAAAAACACATTAAATAATAATATGCTAATGGTATGTAATTTAACCACTATAGGTTCTCTGTATTCGGTCACAAAAATATTAGTAAACATCAACTTGAAATTTGGTGAATGGACTTGATTCCTGATTTATATATATAATATACCCTTTGCATGTATATACTTAACTTTACTGGTTGTGTTACAGTATTTAGAGAAGTTTGGTACTGGTATAATATTTACTACCCACAATGCAGTAAACAATGATGGAAAATGCAGTCTCCTAATTTGCTCTGTGAACTTAGAAAGCACTAAAAAATTAACAACATGGGTCACTGAGGGACCAAAATTCCTTTCTATTCACATTAACTTTTCGCATGAAAAGCTTCAAATAGAACTCTAATAAAAAAATAGAGTTTTCAAGGCAAACTTTTCAGCATAATTTACAGAAGCAGATTGGAATAGAAGACTCAATAATCAAGCTAATATGAAAAAATACAATTAACTAGGAATTACCTCCCTTTTCTACTTGATATTAAAATATAGTGGCCTTAGCAAGAGGCTGAAATGCCATTAGGAGTCCCATAAACATGAGGGACAACCCAAAGAGATAGAAAACGTCTCTTTCACGAATTCTAACATATTCAGATTTAAATTGAAGGGTTTATGTTAATGTTTTTTATTTGTTTGCCATTATAACTCTGAGTGTGTATGAAATACTTGAGAAATTTTAGAAAGTAATTCTGCAGAACTAGTGTGGCCATTACCAGGATGATCACACTGAATTTTAGGGAAGGAGTTGAAATGGTTCCCACAAAGTACTACTGCCCCTTTAACAAGTAGATGAGTCCATTGTGGAGAGAGTCAAGATGCTCCTGTCGTTGGTATAGAAAGGATCCGATGCACTCCAAGATCTAAAGTAACAATAAGAGAAAAGTTTGGCTCACCAGGACCTATGCTTTAAGTGAGACAAAAATTTAAAACTAAGGATCAAAATTCAATTTGAATATTAAAATAATCACTTATTGATTCACTTTTAAATGCTAGAAGTTCTTCATACTAGCCCTGAACGACCAGTCTATTTATATAATACAAAAACTTGGAAAAAATAACGCTCTAGTCATTATATAAAACATTAGCCAAAATTCATACATTCATTAGCATTTAAACAATTTCTGTAAATAGTAAAGCATTAGATGCTCTTAAAATCTTAACAATACAATAAAAAAATAAATGTTACTAAGAGTTATGCACAGTTTTACTGAAAAGCAGCTAGGCTATATTTTGACATTACAGAAGTAAACAAATATCCCACTTACCACAAAAGCTTTGGAATGAAACAGTAATATGTTCATATTATATTATACTATTTCTTTTCAGCTATAAATTCTATTCTAAAGATTTTAGCATAATAGGCTTGAATGCAGTAAATGGTTTATTCAGTAGGTATCAAAGACAGCTGAGATTCAGTAGGGTTTTTGCTTAACTGAGAACAAATAAACCTCTAATGGTCTAGAAAATTTAACTACTGTCTGAATAATAAGGCCTATAAGCAATTAATTACATAATGCTTTATTTGAAGCTCTATTAATTTAAGCTAAAATAACTCAAGACCAGAAATAGCCTTCCATACTTAAAAGAACCAACCCATTTCAAGGACAGTATTAGGATTACCCAGTCAAAGGTGGCTATTCTTAGAGGACTAAAAGCACTAAATAAATACATTTTATTTAACTTTTTTCCAGGGTTCCCATTTTCCTAAACAAAGATAGTAGAGGAAGAGACTAGCATTTAAAATGGCTTTTAAATTCACTCATCAAATATCCACTGTTTCCTTGAGATTCTCTAAGTAGTTTAAGTTTAAATCAATTAAGCAAGCACAGTAATAATGAAGTTTGGACCTAGAAATTTTACAAAGTTGGCAAAGAGGAACACAAATAAGCTACAACCATACTGGATTCTCTAATTTTATTAGTTTCCAGAAAACCTCAAACACCTTAGTTTAAGGAAGGGCCTGTACACTGCCATCTCTCTCTAGTACCTAGAACTTCATCTGATACATAGCAGGCAATATTTGTAAAATAAATGGATGAAATGAGTCTATGAACATTTCTTAAAAGTATCCAAGAAAAAGTATGCTTGGATACATATGACAAAACATAACTCCCAACACCCTAATTACCGGGAGTCAAGTTTCCATTCCTAAATTGCAAATATTTTATATTAGTTTTTCCTCTTTTCCAATCATTGCTTACATAGAAGAATTTTATTAGGTAAGGTTTATCATTTTTGATCTTTCCAAAGCAACATGTGCATTCATATGTTAAATATCATATTTGACAGAACATTAAATACTGGAACTACATATTAACTATTAAGTCCTTTCTATTTAGAAAATAGGTTTGATTAGGATAAAGTAACTGTTGGTAAAATGCATAAAGAAAATAATTTATTGCTGAAGTACAGGCTTTAATGTACTACATGGCATATCCTTCAGACAGCACCATGATGCTACATTTGAAACCAAGCCTACAATATGGCATATTCCTTTGAAAACAGCAATTAATAAAATGTAACAATTTTTGTACCTGGATGGTAAAAGTTTTTAATCAGTAGAATAATGTGCATTTGAAAGCCCTAGTTGTAGTTCTCAAGTGATACTCATTACCTCTTATGTAACTAGGATAATAGAACAAATATCAAAAGGCTTCTACATCTTGTAACAGAAGTATTAGTCTTGCTTCTCCTTTTAAGTTAGACATGAAGGAGAAAAGTAGAATAAAGACTGTTCTCTAATACAATTATATGTAAAAAACAAAAACAAAAACAAAAAAACCCCAAAACTCTATACATCAAAATGACTTTCAAAGTTTAAATATAATGTTTACGGATATATGGCAATTTCCCTATAGCCCTTTGAAAAGCACCAAGTGGTTTTTCTTTTCCTTTTTTTTTTATATTGTATGATTTTTATCCACTCATTTTGTATCAGTTTTAGAAAAAAACTGATCACCAGATCTTAAAAGCTTTTTAGATTATTCATTTGAAGAAAAAAGGAGATAATGACAATATTAACCAATAACATAACCTAAGATGTTGGACAAAACTGGTAATATATTTACAGTCTGTCAAATGAGATATTACTATTAAACATTTTATTAGGCAAATAAAAAATAAAATCTTACAAAAGAAAATATTATGGTACGATTTTAAGTGAAAAAGTACAGAGGATAACAGCCACCTTCAGGAGAATATGCTGAAATAAATCCCTTATTTCCAGGGGCAGGTTCATAGGGATAATGCAGTATAAAAATGGCTATGTAAAGAAAAATGGGGCATATTACCTGAATAATGGATATCAAACAATGAGAATATATATAAAGCAAAAAAATATTTCTGGCTTGTTTAAAATTAATTCGTTTTTTAATAGTTAGTGAAGATGTATGCTGTCATTAAAGAGAACTTAATGTTGAAGCAGAAATTTTAAAAAGTCTGTGGAAGTTCTACAGCAGTCTCTTAAGTTTAACTCCTGCTTTAGCTCTATTCAGTAAAGCTACCTTAATGCACCATAAAGTAGGGTCCTTCTGAAACTTCTTTTGGAAAACCTGATGGCCTGGGTACATGACAGAGCTGCTTTCTAATAATGCATTTTATAGTACAATTGTGTAAGTCAAAATACACAAGTCCCAATAAATTTAACTGCTCATAGTAATTCTTTTATGTAGAATAAAATTACTACAAAATGATACCATAGCATTATGGAAATATTTTTGATCATGTGTTATAATCAATAAATGGAGACTGAAAACACAGATGTTATAAAAATGCTATTTATAAATGCAACTGTACCATAAAGACATGGCCATAGTAAAGGCAAAGTGGGAACTAATAAGTTTGCCAGTAAATGTTACCTGAACTTTATGATACATGGACAATTACTCATCATTTTTAAAACAAAGCTAAGCAAATATTAAAAATTAGTTTACCAGAAGGTAATAACAGTGCCTCCTCCATTCTCTATTCCCTGCCCTGGGGTATCTTCCAGTTTTTTCCCTGCCATGGCACATGTAGAAAGTGATTATTCTTGTGGTACATGGTGGACAATGTACATCTATCTATCCTTGTCCATCTATAACTTTTCAGGCACACAAGTGCACTGCTGCTCTCATTTTAGGAATATGATCTAATTCACCTTATGAACACCATGAAAAAAGTAATTTCTATTTTTTAATGTCTCCTGGATAATAATGTCTCTTGGGGAAATATATGAAGGAATGAATCCATTTCTTAAATAAATTTAAGTGGCATTTACCAAAACAGGGCCTTTTCTTTTATGATCCACAAAAGCAAGCACTGATAAACCTAACTCAAGAAATAGATTTGGGAGGCCACAGAAAAACTAAGATTCTTCTAAGCTATAATTTAACATGATTGTTCTAACTTATAACCTTTTAATTAGACCATGAATACCACGTAAAAAAAAAAATCACAGCTCATTTAAAAAAACCTCATTACAGCGATAAAATAGTGTAGGAAAGCAGAAATACAGCCTTTTGTGTTTATAAATACCTCAAAGTCTCAAATGACTAACCAGAAAAATACACGAAGAGTAAAAGAAGCAAAAGCCTTTGATTTTACTATTATGTGTAGCCTATTCTGTAAATACAAAAAGCAAACAAAAAAAATACAGGAAATAAAACAGTAATATAAGGTATAATCAAAAAAAGAAAGTTATAAAAACCAAATGAGTATCATATACACACTCCTATTTACCACATTTTAGAAAGACTATAAAGCAAGTTTTTTGTTCATTAGATGAAGTCTCTTCAAAGGTGCTTTCTCTTCCTCTGTTAACAGTGAAAGAGCCCCTTACCCCAAAGCCACAAAGTGAAATCTACCATCAAAGAATGCTAATAAATAGCACACCTCCCGCTTCAGTTGGTAAAACCAGCTGCTGATTTATTAGGTATCTAGAGATGCAGGTTCATCCTGTTCCAGTTTATAGGACACTCATCTGCAGCAAAGGTTACTTAGAGAAATTTCACACCTGCTGACATGGGTTGGACTACATCTTCCTACTACTCGTTCCAGCATTCTTCCAACAGATGTGCATGCTGTTTCTCCCTCTGAGAAACAGCACATGGAGTCCAAGCACTTGATACCTGAATTTGTTTCAGTAAGCTGGAAGAGTTGAAGCACAAAAAAATTAGTTATTTATAGATCTGGATTTCCAGAAAGCATTAAAAAAAAAACCACAACAAGCACTTTAAAACCAAAAGTAATGTATATAAATATGTTTTCTATAATATGAAAATATATTGAAGGCTTTAAAACTAATACACAAAAATATTTAAAAGGCACTGTGTCCTAAATTAGAAGATGAATAAAATGATTATATAAAAATAAGTAGTTGGTTTTTACTTAAATCTGCAAAGATTTTGGATTTTAAGTTCTCATTTTAACAATTTATTATAGCCAAGATGATTTTATATTAATCACTCAAATTGAATGAATTCTAATTCTTCTTTGAGTTTTTGTTTAGGTGAAATAAATGCTCCTGTATCCAATGAAAAGTGTCTAGCAACTCAGAAAAACGGAGTATGAACCATTCTGAAGACTGGGCAATGATAACCAGACAGGGCCTAACCCCAATCTTCAACAACAACAACAACAACAACAACAACAACAACCACCATAGCAAATACTTTATGTAATGGTTTCTATGTGCCAGGTTCTAAGCACTCTACATATATCCACTTAAATAATCCTTGAAAATTTATTATGATTTTATAATTATCCTTGAGAAAAGCATAATTTATCTTAAATTTGCTAAGCAATTATGAAGTGCCAATTATGCCCATAATCAGTTTATCTCGCTTTTAGAAAATTTACCGATTAAGTTACTTTACTGTATTGAAATCCACTAAACAAATGACTTACTACTATTTTTATTAATTTCTGAAGGTATGCAAGATTTATACTGGTTCAGGCATAAATAACCCAGCAAAATAACTTAAAGCTATTACTACTAATAATTTTAATCCTGTTAAAAAGAGGGGAAGAAATGGTATGGTCACATAGCCCAATGAATCCCAACCTTGGTTTTGACATGGTCAAGTGCACTCCTTAATTGCTCAGGGGGTATCATTTTAAACAAGCTGTTTTTCATTCACTTTCCTTTACACATATAACATACATATAACAAATCTTTAGAAAGTATAGAGGAAGGAGAACAAAAATAGATTTGGTAGAGTGCTGCAATTCACGAAGATTGGGAATCACCGAGTGTTGAGTGTAGGCACAGCAACAGGGGACATTTGTAGAGACGTGCACGATGGACAGAAGACGGATATGATGGAACATAAATAACTTGGTGCTCAGAATGTAAGGAATGGGTGAGGTCCCACAAAATCCCTGCTCAGAGTAATCCTGCCCAAAGCAAGCAGTGTGAGACAATTACCTAACTGCCCCAGTGTCCTAGGGTCTGCTAAGCACTGAGAAGTAGCCAAATTTTACTTTTTCTTTCATTACAATACCCTTGTTTTAGGACTGTTTATGGTACTGTTTCTTTTTTTTTTTTATGGTACTGTTTCTTAAACTGTTTTTTGAGAGATGTTTATAGATATCTCATGAAAAAGAGTTCTGTGGCCAATTAAGTTTCGGAAACACTAATTCAATGATGGTCTAAACAGACTTACTGAGTAAAGGACTGTCAGTAAGTCAGGATGCATGATTAGTCTCCAGGAGGAGAGGTAGACATAGTGCAATTCTCAAACTGTTTTCCCCAGTAAAATCTTACCTCTGGGAATCAATCAACACTAGGAAGAATATTAATAACTGGAAGAATAGGAAATTTTACACATCTCCCAGTTTCCTCCTTGGACCCATGGGCTCCAGTGTCCTCCATCTCAAAAATCACCCTCTATAGAAGCAGGACTTGAAAGCTTCCACATGCTCAAAGGTTTAAGTACAATACTGCAAGGAGGGCTTAAGGCCTTTTATAACCTGACCACAGGCTGCCTTTCTTGCTCAACTTCTCAATGGTCCTGAACAGTCCTCACAGAGCCAACCAGTGCAATGTTCCTTGCTTTCAGGCATGTGTCAGGGCCTGTTACCAATAGTGATCAGAATGCTGACCGCGCTACACCTAGTTCAGTTTAAATACCATCATCTCCATGAAACCTCCTTCACCTCTCCAACTATCAGTAATCTCTTCTCTGGATTCTAGATCTTCTCTCTGGATTCTGTGGCTTGTTTGCATAACTTAAGGGTATGAGCACTTAAATTCAACTTGTATTTATTAAGCAAGGCACTGTGCTGGTTCCTAGAGGGGATGGCAATCTACTGAGTTAATAAGGGTAAAGAAAGGATGGGAGATTAAGTCAGGAACAAACAATGGCAGTTACATTAATGGAATACTTGCTGTGTATGTGCTAGTTTCTATGTAAGGTATTTCTTATGGATTATTCTCATTGAAAACTTATAAAAAATGTTTAGGATAAGTGCCATATTCAGATTTTACAGATGAGGAAACAGAGAAGTTGAGAATTTGTTCAAGATCACCCTGCTGAGGCTTGAATATTGGTTTCTTTAATTCCAGAGCTCAAATCTCTTTATCACGCCATTATACTGCCTTCTTTTAATTATGGTAATGAGGCTGACTACAAATATTAAAAAAGAGGAGGGAGGGCTCAAACCCAGCTGTTGTTGTTGGTATTGGTGGGAGGGCATGGAAGAGTTGATGAAAAAGATAGCATGTGAAATACATTTTAAAGACTGGGTAGGATTTCAGTAGCTGGAGATAGGAGAGAAAGAGCATTGTAGGCTAAGCAAAGAGAATGAGAATTATGTGTGGTCAGAAAAGATGATGCGTATTCAGCACATGTTTAGCCTAAGTGTAAGAAAGTAGTTGTTACACCCCTTTGCAAAAAGACCAGTGCGACTCAAAGTGTGATCCATGGATCCGTGTTGGTCCAAAAACATTTGTTGAAGTGTTTCTGGTCTGTACGAATAAGAGGTCAGAAAATTTTATGGCAATTTGACAATACTCTTTATAACTGTTGAATCTAATAATAATTTTAAAATCAAGGCTTATTTCATATATCTTTTAAATTTCATTTCCTGGTACCCAGTTTAACCCTAAACAAGATGGGTCTGAACTGTACAGGTCCGCTTACACATAAATATTTTTCAATAAATACACATACAGTACTATAAATACAATCTCTCTTTTTTTCCCTCTGGCTTACTTTATTGTGAGAAAAGAGCACATAACACCTCTATAAGATATAAAATACATGTTAATTGCCACTTTTATGTTATCAATAAGGGTCCCGGTAAACAGTGGGCTATTAGGTTTTTGAAGGAGTCAGAAGTTATACCTGGATTTTTTACTTCATGAAAGGTCAGCACTCCTATCCCCACATTGTTCAAGGGTAACTGTAACTCATTTTTATTGTATTTTACCAAAGTACCGGTCCATAATGGACTGGAAATTAAAAACAACGAAACAAAACAAGAAAACAACAAACTGGTCTTCACATTTGGCTGAGGAACACTAAAACTAGACCAGAAACTATAGAGAGCAAGGACTTTGCCTGGTACTTCTTAATTTAACAACTTGTGCTTTGCTTATATAGCTGGAGTTCAACTTTAAAAGGATTCACTGAAGATGAAATCGTAAGGTCAATAGCATTTGAGCCACCACATACGCGTAAAACACCACTTAGGTCTGAATCTGACTTTAGGTAATTATGTTGCTTTGCACTCATTACCTCTCACTTTAAAATCTAAGGACAGGAAATAATACATAGGCAACCCCAGAGACAGTAAACATCTTGAAATATCAAAAATATAAATAAATGACTTCCTTAAGATTACCTTTTGAACTAAGCAAAAATATATTTCCTTTTTGTTCTATAAAGGGAAAAAAAAAAACCCAGCTGCTTTAAAAATGCTGAATGCTGGTTAACTGTGCTTCTGTAAAACTGCTATTTATATAAAAAATTACACTGTTCTCCAGCAAACTTCCAAGCTCTACCACTTTCTCATATACATATCTTTGATCTCATATTCAGGAACTGGGAGATCAGCCAGATACATGTAGCCACAGCTGCCAATTAAGTGGGAGTAGGAAAAGGGTGGAACATTTAAATCTCATTTCATTCAAATTAAGGAGAGGGAAGTATTCCTTTTGTGTGTGTGTTTCTTTTTTTTCCTTTTTCCCCCCTGGACTGCTTATAAATACTAGACAAGACAAAAAGCAAAGTAATGGGAATGAGACCCTACCTGGCGGCACTTTAATTTACCAGAAATTTTGATTCATTGGTAAGTCCCTCTACCACATTTGCTTCCGGGGAATGACCACATATCTTAGAGCTGAAAGGGCTGCCAAGCAAAATAACTCTGGAGATTCAACATAATTAAATATGGCTAATAAAAATTTTCATCTTTCTAGAACTCACCTTTTGAAATAAATTCTGACTCAGTGCTTTTATTTCCATTATTTTGGTATCAGTGATAGGAAACATTTAAAAGTTTCTGCTAGAGCTTTTACTTCTATCTTCTACCTTTCTTGAATCTTTTAGATGTTAGAAAGTTGTCATAGCTCTCTAAATTATTTAGTCTTTCCTATGACATCTTACCTATCAAATCAAATAAAGTCTTTTTAAGTTTCGAAAAGAATTATTGAACTATTAACCATATTCTTTTGTCTTTAAAACAGTTTTATAATAAATATATAATCAAAGTGAGAAACTTGTATAGCCTTAAAGGAGATATTTGGAAACTGTAATTATGGGAAAAAAAGGTAGTATTCAAGGAAATGTTCTTCTTTTAATGTGAAATTAAAAGCTGTCAAACAGCACTGATTTCCAAATTAGGTTAAGAATAATGAAACCCTTAAAACAAGTAATGGCTTTAAACTCCTTATTCAGAATTGCAAGAGGCAGCTGTTTGGCAATGGCATTTAGAAGACTGCTCTCACTCAAGGCCCATTTCTTCAAAACATGCCTCAGAAGCTCACATTCACTTCTCTACTTTCTCTTCCCTCTTTCTTTTTCCTCAAGGAAAATAAACCGCTTTGGAAGATAGTTACACATATAAATACCGCCATACTGTCTTTTAGGGATCTCCAGAGAGGAGGAGATTTCCGTATGTGTTGCCTTAATTTAACTATGAAAAGAAGCATACAATAATAATTATATTTATTAGGTATGGTTATTTTAATAATTTGGTTTATTCTAGTTTCAAAAAGAACCAAGGGACTTTTATTTTAATGATGTGGTTACATAAATAACAATATCTGACTAGGAACTTGAAGTTTAAGAATAGAGTATCGGTATCTGTAAAAAATGATAAAATCACTAATTTTAATGGAGAGGGTAAATCAGAGTAGCACTAATTAATGAACTAAATCAAGATATAGCCTATGTTAAGAATTCTATTTTCTAAAAAAAAAAATTCAGTTTTCTAAGTATGAATCATAATATTTTTCTTCATTTTGACCTCCAGATGAAAAAGCTGCTCAAATAAGTCAGCACGGATTTGAAAATAACATCAGTTTTATAAAGTGTTGTATTTATGAGGTATGCATACAGGTCTTGCTACTCATGGCAGGCTTACTGGTAGTTTTTTTAAACGTTCAATTCTATTTGCTCACAGAGTTTCATTCAGAAAAGTATAGCTTTTACTGGCAAACTGAATCCAGGCCATTAAAGTTTTCTGTTCCTTTTGTAGTTCACTGCTTTGTTAAACGAAGGCTGTGGATGTATCTTTGTCACAGAAGAAAGTGACTTGCAGTTGACTGAAACTATTCAAAATGTTTTTTTTTGTTGTTGTTGTAGATGGTAGCAAGGTTTGGGTCTGGGGTTTAGCATCCAGGTCTACAATGAGAAAGGTCAAGAGCCTTATTCTGTTGATATCCCTATAGTTGCCAGGCATAGCTGAAAAGAGAGCATCCAGAGCAGGCCAGGAATCTAGGGACAGCAAAATGACAAAACAATGGAGGCCAAAGAGGCAGGTCACAGTGGAAGGAGACAACTAGAAGGCCCTAGCTCAGGACAACATTTAGGGCTCAGTATCATCCTCTGCCTGATTTGGCAAGGCTGACCACATTTCCATTAGAGAAAAACAACTGCCATGTCAAGACAGAAAAAACAGAAAAGGGATATTATATAACATTTATTTTTTTGAAGTAATTTTTATTTCAAAATATATGCCAAAGGGAGATATATATAAGAAAAATATTCAAGAAGGTACACGTCACTCAACCCATGAAAATTCAGTCATAAGCAGAAAAACTACAGGTCAGGGTAATACCCCCAGCAATTTTACTAAAATCATATTCATGGTTTCAGGGTTCTTTTAGCTTCTGGTTTATAGGAAGGAAGAACAACTATCACAGGATGATGAGATACTTTCACTCATCATCCTTTTGTAAAAGTAACCATAACAAGGCCCCTGTTATTAGGAGCATTCTAAGAACCCAAATCTCAACTGTATGATTCACTTAATCTTATTTTATTTTTTAAAAGATTTATTTATTTGACATAGAGAGGTAGTGGGAAAGAGAGTAGCAGGCTCCCTGCAGAGAAAGAAGCCTGATGCGGTGCTCCATCCCAGGACCCCGGGATCATAACCTGAGCCAAAGGGAGCAGCTTACCGACTGAGCCACCCAGGTGCCCTGTATTATACATTTTAATGGACATATTAAAGCAAAGCAGTATCACATCCATGTCTTATGAAATATCCATTTGAACTTGACCCTTTGGGGAACTTTTATCACAGAGGACAAAGTTTTATAGCTTTAGTCTAGTCAGGTCCGAAGTAGATTATCTGCTTTGTGGATTATCCAGGGAATAATATAAATCCAGGCCAGCTTCCCTCTTTACTCAGTGAGCTCTTCAACTGAGTTTTCTTCCCAGCTCTATCGGGCATATTTTAAAAAGTAAAAATTTTTCTAACTTATCAAAGCAAAATACAAGATAAATTTATACAGTAAAAATTATACAGAGCATCCCAAAACAAAAGTTCTGAATTCTTTTTACTTCTTTTCAATTAATAATAATAGTAAGAGTTGATTTTCAACATTTTCAACATAGTTAATCTTTAATACTTTTCATTTAGGGCAGTTCACTAAAGGAATCCAATTTTTAAAATATGTCTTCCAGAATAATTCAGGTTTTTCAAATTACTGTAGCTGTTCTATGGTCTGATTCCATGGTAGAGTTAAGATTTATAATTTTCAAGTAGTTTTGTTTGAAAGTTTTACCATTTGTGACATTTTATCTCAAATGAGACAATAACACTTTACTGACTAATAATTATAATATACAAATGGCAAATAATCCATAATTACTACTAATCAAAATATTTTGCATGTTCCAATAAGGACTAGAAGTGGTCATTAGGGTTTATTTCTCAAGAAGTGAGTGAATCAAGTCCTCATCAATTCATACTTCTTTCTATTTCAAAGATATAACTATCAAAGTTTATGAAAAATAAGAAGTGAGAGTCTGATGAATATCAATCAATAGAAAATTGTTCAGTACCACATCTAAGCACTCATTCATTGGATCATTCAACTCAAGAGCTAGACTTAGGTAAGTAATTTGGTGTCTAACTACATTAAGATGTATAAAATTATACACAACTACCACTTCAAATGGGAAAACTGACTTCAGAAATAATGGAAGTAGCAAGAGATTTTAAAAAGAAGTGAAAAGGAATAATTTCTTTAATATAAACAAGTTGTGAGAATACCTTACTAGGTTAGAATTTGAGGTGAACTATGACTTAACACTAACTCCAAAGGAAGACTAATAAAATATTCAGGGATGGACATATATAAAATGTAAACATCACAAGAAAGGAAGACAAGTAAACAAAAACAGTAAACATATGAGGAACAATGAAGGATTAGGAAAGTAAAAACTGAAAGTCAGGCCAGTTCTCCCATAGTATGCCCCAAGCATGAAAATTTAGCGGATATGTCCCCAGGAAGGTCCGGCGCAGTACTACCTAGTGCACGCAAGAACTGTCCTGCTGGCTGCAAGCCTCAGCTAGCAGGTGCCTACTGTCCTCCCCTCTGTGCTTGCTTTCAGCAAATTCATATGCTGAGCTGACTGAACCCTTATCTTCTTCCATCTGGAAGGACAGAAAAGCAATAAGTCTTATATTACAGAACAATACTCTCACTGTAAAATAGGTTTAGAATCAAAACAGCAAGTTGGAATCCACAATCTACAAGGCACAAATGAATGTTCATACATCACATTCATTTACTGTCACAAAAGAGAGCTAACAGCAGCTTCATAAGAGGGATACAATAAAGCACACAAAATTAAGCCATGATTTTCCAGTGCACAAAGGTAGATTAAAACCAGAATTTCCTTCAATAAAATTCAATTTCTTCTATTAAATTCCTTGCTACCAAGATTTAGGGTTCTTATTGCAAAGGTATGTATGCCCTTTTCCACAACTCTTATGCTGCTTTCTCAAAAGACTTCTCTATTCTAAGTGAACTTTAGCAGAGTAGAAGGGTCACTCACGTGGCCTTTCAAATGCTAGACATGTGGGGGTTGGGGGCCTGATTTATTCAACAAAATTAATTTAATCCTTAATTTGAAATGTATCTTTTCAGTGAGTGCTAATTTACACAAATTTTTATTCTTTTTTTTTGTTGTTGTTGTTTTTCTTCTAGGGAGTATGTTCCCACAGCCATGCTAATTGGAACCTTTTTTAAATTATAAGAAAATGTCTTCGACAAACAAAAAACAAATTTTTCCTCATTATGTGTTTTCTCAGTCTTAGGAATAACCAACAATTATTTCTAGCAAAAAAATGCTATCGTGAATGTCTTATATGTGTAAAAAATAAAGTAGTAGAAACTCTTGGTTTTAAGAGTGTAATAAGCTTATGTGAAGATAGCTTATTATTATTATTATAGCTTTGCCTAAAACACAGGGGATGGGAAAATACTCAAACTGAGTTTTCTTTCATTAAAAAAGCTAATAGTTTTGTGTTAATTGGTTCTTAAAAAGTACTAACCTGAAAGATTTGAAAACTTTTAAAGGTATTTTATATCTGCATAATTTTCCTCTTTGTCACAATAAACAAACTACCATGGATCACAACCAGGAACACTGTTTAATGCAATTCAAAAAAATGATGTATTTAAAATTCACTTGTCCTTCATGCAGCTATGAGCAAATGCCCACCAAGTGGTCACTCACTGCTTATTTAAACAACCGGCACTTCTGTCTGGCCTTTGGTTGAGCATAGTATTTTTTCTTTTTGTTCTCTGATGCCGACAATAAATAAAGAGTTCACAGTATGTAAAATTATTACTTGATAAGTGAAGAACCTGGAGGCTCAGAGAGGTAAACGGATTTGGTTAGGACACACAAACCACAGGACCAAGAGTATCACTAATACCCAGGCCTACTGTCTCCCCAACAGGGCTCTTCTCCTACACCTGATTGGAGAGTGGCTTGGAGCAAAGGCTACCTGACCAATATACCTTGTTCTCATTGTGTTTTTTTTCACAGATGAATGTAAAGCTTACTACCTCATCACATTGTCACAGAAACTGGGATCTCTCTAATTTACGATATCTTTATACCTCATTTTTAAAAGTCTATTATTGCTCAAAAAAACAAAAAAACAACCCACATGGCTTGATTTAAGCCAATATGATATGTGAAATATAATTTCATAAAAACAGCAAGATTATTCACAATGCAAAAATTATCTTTACTTGCCCAAAAAGTTTGCCAGGTGTTCTTTTAAATAACAAGTCTCCTATTGTCTTAGAGTTAAATTAGATGTTAAAAGGCACATATAGATAAAATGTGTTACACATATTTGACTCAACCAAAGGTTAGGGCAAATCCTCAAGTTTGTTTTGATTTTAGTTCTTTTTTTAAACATAAAATTTAGTGGACTACCACTTAAACACCCATTTTTATATTCATGTATAATTATTACACCTTTGTAATTTAGAGTAGACTATTTCAAAATTCTGGAAGATAAGAATAAAATTGAAAGGTCTGATAAAACTTTAGAACAGCTCAAAATTGTGAACTCATAGAATTCCATAAGACATTATTTAAGCAATATTTCATCAAAGCCATTTGTTTGATCAAATGAACAAGGAAATCTTGAGAATAAAAAAAATTAAAAAGACATAATTAAGAATACACAAGATACTGACAGAGCAAGAAACTGAAGAGTGCCGAAAGTTAAAAAAAATTTTTTTTAAAGTTATATTATTGTCCTCTTCAAATCAGACTGGACTTAAAGTTAATAGTTTTGGTATCTTAGTATCAAATGTTTCAGGATTTAAGCTATTATTCTCTTCCATCAAAAGACATCTTTATACTATTATTTTTGTGGAAACTGACAGAATGGATCTGTCTGTGGGGATATCTAAAGATATATATTTAAGAGATACAAAATATATTGTGCAATTTATAGATGCACTAAACAGTAGCAAGAATATGAAATGCTTCAAGCAGCCATTACAGTATACAAAGACAAATACACACATGTACTTACAGCAAAGATAAGGCAGGATAAAAAATGGGCAACTCTCATTTCCAAGTAACTGAAACTTAAAACTTTAAACTTTATGATGAATTTTTGTAGCTTAAGTTACTCAACATGCAGGAGCATCCTTACTTATGAAAATAATATGACAAGCAGAAGCATTAAAATTGTACTATAAAAGATAGTTAAGGTGTAGAACATATAATAAGATACAGATCTCTGTCCTGTTATGCTGAATTTTCATCTGAATTTTCTTCTCAAAGAAGAAATGGATATATATTTTAAGTTTTAATATACATATTAATAAAGGTCAAATTAGAGACAGAGCTGTGCTAACAAAAATGCCCACTCTTAATTCATGCCTCTGCCCATCTTTTGAATATTGTTTCATTGACCTTTAGCATGCAGAAGAGTTAACAAGGTTCTACTCCACCTACTCTACCTAAGTTTGCTCAGCTGATTCCTTGCCCTCGACAATGGCTGCAGTGCGATGAATTCGTCACTTAAAGCAACTGTGTTCGAGTACATCTATAAGTGGACAGAAAAGGGATGGTACATACAACAAGTCAGTGAGCTGTATTCATCACCTAAGAGACAGACACAGGACAAATTTTGCAAAGACATCTGTTCCTCCAAGAATAGGAAATATCATACATGGTATACATATATGACTGACATTTGTAGGGCTGTTGGATTTCTTATAAAAATAATTTGTTCTTCACTCTTAATACCACATGATTATTCTGGAGAAAAACAAAGCTCAAAATAAATGCTGACAACTCTTTTTTGATGTTTTTTTTTTCTTGCTACTTTTGGTAAATAATGAAGTACCTGATAAGTTTCTAACCATTTCTTCATCATTTACAATCAGTAGTAATAGTCTAAGTCTGAAATAATATTACTGCATGTAGCAAAGGAATAACGTCACATGTAGGATGTGAATGGACCAAATACTGTTTCAGCAAAAAAACACACAAAAAAACAAAAACAAAAACAAACAAAAAACAACCTCAGAAAACCCTTCTAGCAGGCTAGAAGATCTCTGAGTGGAAGTAGAGATTTCCTCCTTGGATTAGACCACAATAGAATATCTATCTGGGTCAAGTTATTTCAAAGTGAGTTTAGTGGGACAAAAGGGAGATTAGCTTTTATACCCACATAAAATTATCAGGTTACCATATATTTCATTTTTAATCAATTTTAACCTACGGTAAAAAAACCAAATTATATATAAAGTATTTTTAACATTTTCTTGTCTAAGGGTCCACTTTAAGATAACAAATATTTCCTATGTAATCCTTTAAAAAGAAGTTACAGAAAATGTAGCAAGAACTAATAGCCCTTTTTCTTGTCATAAAGAAAGGTCTATAAATACACAAAGTCTGCAAATGCTCTAATGCAGATTTCTAAAAATGTAAATAAACTTGATTATCTACTTTTATAAAGAATTAAGTTTTAAAAGTGATGTTGTTAATATGTTTTGATGAAATATAACTTTATATAGGCCAAGAGGGAGAGACAAATGTGTTATCCCTAAAGATCTAGAAAAGGTATGAGACAATTATTAAAAATAGTACTCTTACTGTAAATATTTATGTCTGAAGATTAGAAAAAATATAGGCAAAACTTTGATATATATTTAAGCAATATATGGCAAAGTAGAAAATTTAGTAGCAAAAGTGGTCAGCTGCTACTGACATAAATATATGCATAGGCAGAGTAATCAATTATGTAAATTTCTCCAGCCGCATTTGGAGATCAGTATCATAGAGCAACATCCTCATTGTCCTTACAGTTATGATGCTTCTTCTGAGTACTCACTCCATACAGGCCCAGGGTTGGGTGCTTTATATTCATTATCTCAACGATTATGTAAGGTAGTAATTACTATTCTGATTTTACAGAAGAGGAAACTGAGGCTGAGGGATGTGACCTGATTAGTGGCATATATTTTATAAATGGTAAAATAGTTATTTGAATTAAGTTTTTCAGGATTCAAGAAGCCAATGCTGATTCAATGGTGTTAAAATGTATATATTGGCTAGTACTGAGTTACCAAGGCAAATAAATGCTAAAGAAATGCTGACATGATCAACTGAAATTAAAGCTAATACATCATTTAGGAAGCCTAACTCAGATCGCCAAATACTTAGGGAACAGTTATTCTATTTTTGAATATGCAACTAAATTTTCAAAAGTTAAACAAAATTTGCTTGGCATGTAGCAAACATGCAGAAAAAATATCAACCACATACAAGTCAAATACACAAGATGGCACATTCAACTAATAGTTACTATTTCTTGAGCATCTACTTTGTTACTGAACATTTCATTTAATCCTCATAACAAAGGTAATAAAATAGATATTTCTATCATAATTTTACTACTCACGAGGAAACTGAGACTTAAAGTTACAAAGCTAACAAGTGGTAGAACTAGGTTTTGAACCAAGAATTATCAGGCCCTAAAGTCTGTTTACATACTATGTAACATACTGCTAATATTTGCTGTAGCTTAATATTTATTGATAAATTTTAATAAGAAAATGTGTTTTACAAAAATCCATTCTGCAAAAATTGTTTAGGTTAAAGAACTTATTTCATACTCTTGTTGAAAGCAATGTAACCTGAAAAAGTACTACTAGAATTCTAATGTTTCTAAAGACATTGGTATATATCCCAATTACATAGCTCTGACAGAACACTATGATAATGTTACTTAAAACATAATTGCTACTACTATCTGGATATAACTTGGTAGTTTTTTGGGCTTTTTTACCTGATAGTCTTCTATTTAAAAATCTGGAGTTCCATTAATAACAATTAATTTGTCAGGAATCAAAATTAATAGAAGAAACAACTTAAGAATATCATACTTAACATTTGTTTTGCAAAATACTTGAAACAAGAATGAATAATTTCCTATTCTATGATATAAGCAAATTATAATGACAGCTGTTCATTTAACAGAACAGTTGTTACAGAACAATTCTAATTTAAAAAGGTATTGTATATAAAGAATGGTTACCTGTGCCTTTTCAGTATTTGTAGGATGGAGCTGTCGGTCAAAAACTTTCTTCACAATATCCAGAAATAGACATGTAACAACCATGAGTATTATGGCAAACCAAGCAGAACCACTTGATAGGAGCTGAATAAATACAAAGTACATATTCTGGGAGCCCAAAAATGGCCTGCAAAGAAAGGAGGTGGTACATAGTTGATATGCAGTATTTGTTAATTTTTCTTCTCCACCTCAGTAAGATCAACTGAAAGAAGTAAATTTATTATCAGATGATCTCAAAATTATTCTGAGCGGAATTTGTTCATCATCTAATCTATCACAATAAACAGAAGTGAATCAATATATTAAAATATAATATAGTCACTCACCAGAGAATCCCTCCATAAAACAAAGAGAATATAAAATAGAAAATAATAGATCCCCAGGTAACAAGATGGTTGATCCAGGTCCAAAAATGAGTTTCCAAAGCCATCTAAAAAAAATTTTTTTAATATCCTTAATATAAGATGATAAATATTTAAATTAAACCTCTCAGATAAAATTTAGAATAAAATTTTAAGTAATTGTAAGTGGCAATGTTCCTATGGCAAAGTCCCTCAGAAGGTAATATTAATGAAAGGGTCCAGTATGGAATTGAACAATTTCAAGTTTATAATGTTTTTCTTCTTTGAGGAAGCAGCACTGAAATTTTCATGAGTACTTTATTCTCTACTCCATGGCCTAAAACAACCCATGTTGTCTAGCATTGTACACAGAGAAATAAGATTTTAGAGATGAATACTGTCATTAACCTTTACTTGACCATAAAGATCAGCCGAGGCTTTCCAAAATAATGAACTTAATTTTTTTTACAAGAATTAAATATAATTATTAAAATAGCAATCAGTGAAATTGTTCATGACTGAAAAAAGAAAAGTAAAAAGGGGAAAATATCTACCTACTGTTAAAGAAACAAAGTTAACTATGCATTACACAGATGCAAAATGCATCCAGGTTTCTAATTTCTGCACCATACCTTCACTGTGACTGTAATAACCATGACTGTGAAAACCAAGGTGCCAAATGTCCAGTTTCCAAACATCTAAACAGAAAAAAACAACCAAATCAAACCCATTACTGCATTATGTGTTAACATGATGCTAAATCCGATGTAAGGCAAAAAGTATTAAAAATCACTTCCATTATTTAAGCCAGGTACATTTGAAATCTGTGACAGTAAAGTTAAAATGGCATGAAAAAAACCACCATACAACATTATTATGTTTATTATCATGTAAAATGATCCTTTGGATAACATTATCAGATTGGAAGCCCAAAAATGGCTTTTTTGAGACTATGGGACACAGAACGTTTTAGTTAGAATGATATAGTTGTTAGTGACTGCTTTATTCTGTAACACAATAAAAATGGTAACTCTTCAATCACAATTATCTTCTGAAACCATTCCAACCAGAAGTTATGACAGATCACTTGACACTGTATTTCTGGACAGTGCAGGCACAGCAGGAGGAGAAAAAAATTTACAAACAAAACCAATACCTGAAAGGAAAGATAATGGCCAATGGAATTAATTCCTCAGAGGAGTCTATGTAAGAATATAATTAATGCCAGTCAAAGTAGTCTTCTGGAATTTACAGCCAAAACTTACTAAGGTTTATCACAAATGCTGAATCCCCAAATAATGTCAGGATTTAATTTCCACAAATAAGAACAGAACCGAGGTTTATGTTAATTAAGTGTACAAAGTAGTAAGTTTTTACCACTGGTTTAAAAATTATTTAAAGGGCTCTCTTTCTTTTTATTAATGATGTCTAATAAGTAGCATTTACTTGAAAAATTACTTAACCTCTCTGTGTCTGACTTTTTTACTTATAAAATGGGGGAAGAACTTTACAGGTTTCTATAAGACTTAGGATATGTAAAAATGGCAGGTTGCCTTGCATATAATAAGCAATCAATAAATAAGTTATTATCAACAATGAAACATCAATTACAATCCTTCATTTGAAGGTATATTGGGAGTTGATTTTCAAGAGTAAAGGAATGAAAAAGTCATATTAAACCCCTCATTTTCCTGCTTTTAACATCTCTAGAAATGATCTGGAAATACTAAAAACCAATCAGTTTCACTCAACTCTGCTCTTGGAGGAATGCTTGTTACCTCTTTTAGGGCTTTAGGGAGAGAGAGAGTTGTTGCAGCCAAGGAACCTGTGCCTGGAAGTGGTAACAACCACACATGCCTACCCCTCAGTTTTCTGGTTTTACTGGGCCCAGACTTAGGGCTAGTGGTATCTTCCTTAGAGGATCTGGGACTCCCTCTTGCATTCAAGCCCCTAGAGAGGGCCTTAGAAACGCATTCACATGGTCTTTTTTTGTTGTTTTATAAAATTAGCAGAAGTAATATATTTCAAACCAAACAGTTAATACTCCTGTTTCTTTCCAGTCTGACGTCCACTTGAGATAAAGTGAACAGCAGAGGGCATTCTGAGATAAGGCTGCAGAGAAGATGAGTTGTGCTCATTACATTAGCTTTGGTTAAGTAGGATGGAACTATGTCACTCAGTTATATTCATGTATACTTAACGTTTGTGTTTATAGTTCTATTTTTTTCTCTTAAAGAGGGCCTGCCAAAATATGTAGTGTTTAGACCTTCCTAAATCTGGATCTACCTGTGTTCAGAACAGAAAGATGTTCAAAACCCTTTCTATAAAAATCTGCTTGTTTTCTAGATCACTTCTTCCAGCTGAATTTGTTACCTAATTTTTAATAAAGCCAAAGTTGTATTCCAAATTAAGAAGGATCATTCATTATTTACTTGTATACTCAACACATAGTAACTGAGCATCTTTTATATGCCAAGTACCATTCCAGGCCTTGGGAATAAAGCAGTGCGAAGAAAAAGTGCCTGACCTCATGAAGCTAACACACCGTGGAGGAGACATATAATAAACAAATCTAAAAGTATACTTTCAGGTAGAGATCAGTACTATGAAGAAAAATAAATGTAGGGGAGGTAGGTGTCAAGAAGTGATGGAAGGTGAGGGAGAACACATTTTACTGGAGTGGGTAGAAAGGCCTACTCAATCCAGTAATATGTCAGCAGACCTGAATGAAGAATGGAGTCAGTCACATGGCCATGTAAGAGAAAAGCACCCAGGTAGAACAACAGTAAGTGCAGAGGTCCTAAGTCAGGAACAAATTGATCTAGTCAAGGAACTAATACACCACAACTAATACAGCTAGAGTGAATAAAACGAATGGTGGTAGGAAATATAGTCCAATAGGCAGATGGAGTCATGAGATTTTTATACTGTAATTAGTCACTGAATGATTTTATGCAGGTCATTAGATATAGGATCAAATTTTCATTTTTAAATGACCACTTGGGCTGCTGTATTGAGAAGAGGTAGTAGAAAAGGGAATAAAAAAAGCAGGAGCAGGCAGAGGCAGTCACTAGTTACTATAGTCCAGGAAAGAGATGTATGGAGATTGTGTGGAGAGAAGTGGAAACATTCAAGATACATGTGACACTAAAACCAATATGACTGCCTATCAGTTGCGAAGAGAAGGGAAATAAAAAATGGTTCCTGGACTTGTCTGAGCAGTTGGGTAAAAAGTGGTTCTATTTGTTAATATAGAGAAAACTGGAAGGGAAATGGGTTTGCAAAAGATATAAAATTCTGTTTAGCTATGTGAAATCCAAGATTCCTACTGATCTGTTAAGTGGAGAAGGTAGTTATTTGAATCTGAGGAGAGACTGGCAGAGATGTAAATTTAGGAGTTCTCCGCATATATGCAGTATTTAAATGATGGGAAAAATAGTTCATCCTATGTATGGATAAAGAAGAAAAAAATGTCTTAGCACTGAGCCCTGTGCCACTGCTCCATTTAGAACAGTGGTTCTCCAGTGGGGGTGATTTCTCCTCCCAAGGCATATTTGGCTGTGTCTGTAGACATTTTTGATTGTCATAACTGTGGAGGGCAGGCGTATACACTACTGGTATCTAGTGGGTAGAGGTTAAGCATGCTGCTTAACATCCTACAATTCATAGGATGAGCCCCAACAATAAAAAATTATTTGGCTCAAAATATCATTAGTACAGAGAGTTGGAAACTGATTCTGGGGGTGGGAAGAGAAGACTGAGAAGGAATAGTTAGCAAGAAAGCCAAAGTAACTAACAGAAGAAAAGAGAAGATAATGTGGCAGGCAGGAAGGCTTTGTAAATTGTGCCCGGAGGTTGAGTTCATAAGGGTTGAGACATGCTCTTGGATTTAACAATGTGGGGGTGGCTGGTGACCAAAAAGAACATGGTTTTGATGGAGTACTGAGAGTGAAAGCCCTACAGGATTATGTTCAAGGGAGAAGAGAAGGCCGAAGTAGAAATAGCAAAAAATGGTAACTTTTTCAAATTTTGCTCTAAAGATACACAAAAAAATACAGCCAAAGCAGCAGCAAAGCAATAGGTCAAGGAACTGTGGTTTTATTAGAAGATGGGAGATACTGGGACATGTTTGTCTGTGACTGGTTGAATCTAATAGAGGACAACAGATTAATGATGAAGGAAAGAGAAAAGATAATTACAGAAGTAAAGTCCTAGGTTATGCAAGAAGGAATTTAAGAATAAACAAAAGATGAAAACTTTTTCTGTATTAGGTTCAACTTAACTATATAGTGACCTATAAGTGAATTACCCTCCTTATAATTAATCAGTAGTTCTCCAGTACAAACTCTTTATTATAGATTTTAAGCATCTGAGCAATTACTGGGTCATACCATAAGAAACAAGGTATTTTTTCTGTTTTCCTCTAATGTATACTACATTTCATTTTCTATCAATTGCCTGGAATATTACTAGATATTTAAATACTTGTCTCATGAATAAATGAATATACAGGGAAATTCTATAATAACTAGATAATTGAAGTCATATTAATCATATAACCTTTTATTCAAAGAAATCTGTATTTATTTATAGGAATTAAATTGCATATGTGTTCTTTGAATGACCTAACTGGTAATAACAGGGGTTAAATAATTTACACTAAATAAAGGATACTGTATTCTATGGAGAATACACATACAAAATTGTAGATTTCTAGTCTTAACACAGAGTTCTTACCATTTGATGGTTAGGTTTCAACAGCTGATGACATGTATAGCATGAAAAAGGAATTAATGAAGGACAGGAAATAAGGGGAAAATCATTATAATTTCAGGAAAAAATAGTATAAAATAAGGTTTATTTTTCTTTTTCTCTCAAAATTACAACCTGAAATTTTATCTGTTCATTCTACCTTGCATTGTTAATTAATCTGACAAATGGTCCAGACCTAGGTTTGATGAAGGAGTGAATTACTTTTTCCTCCTTAAGCCTTGCTATCTCATTAAATATTTAATGTGGTAGAACAGTATACAATATATATTTTAGAAGAGTACTAAGGCTCTGACAATTCCAACATCTCCATTGGAGAAGTCTAACTTGAATTAGAATATTCTAGTAACTTTCCCCCCTTTTCTCCCAATCCTATATTTTTGGAATTTCAATTATTTTAGTTTTGGGGTATAATTGGGTATAATTTCATAAAGAGCAAAAATCACTTATGGTAGACATTTTCCTTTGAGTTTCTGTAGACTTCAATAGAACAAAAACAAAATGAACAAGTACCTTTAAAAAACCCTTATTTTGGCCATATATCATTTTGAATAGTAGCTACCTAGTTTATAATTTTCACATCAGACTACTGAGAATGAGTGGAGTAGATATTAGAATTTGAGTTCCTGAGGTAACAGGAACTGGTTTTCTTTAATCCTCTTCCTGTGAAGCCTTTGGCTGAAACCACCAGAGAAGTAAAATGTCATGTAGGGTGGGAATGGGAACTCAGCTACCTCTGAAACTCTTCTGATATTTTCCTCCCCACATAATTTTCCACTTTCACCATGCCTACAATTCCCTCCTGTTTCTTTCATTATAGTGTTTAGTCTTCTAATATACTTTTACACAAGCCAGCATGCCCTGCCTTTGCATTCTGTAGAAGTCTGCTTTAATTGGTGGTGAACTCTTTGAATCTGAATTGTTCCTCCACCTTTTTTCCTATCTATAATCTTAAGTACCATCTTCCCAACTGTGATTTTAAACAGCTTTTTTCCTGAGAAAGTTGCCTGGCTGAGATCACAGAAAGACAATATAAACTATTTCCAAAAATATTCTAACCAGGAACATTATCAGAGCAAGTATGTCCCAAGACAGGATGACTTACTCTTCACAGATCAAGAGAGGAAGACATTAAGTTCTTCTTTTAAAAAACCACAGTCATTAAGTACCTCTTGATTTACTTAAATAAACATTCTTCATTGGTGTTTACCTCCCATTTAGCTTTTTTAAAAAAGTGATTTTCACAGGTAGTAGAATTTATAGAAACAGAAAGTAGAATGGTGATTTCCAGGGGCTGGGAAGAGGGGGAAATGGGTGGTTGTTTACAGAATTTCAGTTTTTCAAGATGAAAAAGTTCTGAAGATCTGTTGCACAATAATATGAATATACTTAATACTACTGAACTGTCCTCTTAAAAATGTTAAGATGGTTAAAAAAAAAGTATCAGATTCTTCTACAAAACAGGAAAGAATATCAAATGGGAGAAAGACTGTTCAACAAATGGTGTTGGGAAAACTTGGACACCAACATGCAACATAAACAAACTGGACCACTTTCTTACACCACACAGAAACATAAATTCAAAATGAGTGGAAGTCGTAAATATGAGACCTGAAGCCATAAAAATCCTAGAAGAGAACAAAGGCAGTAACTTCTTTGACATTAGCCTTAGCAGCTTTTTTCTACATATGTCTCCTGAGGCAAGGGAAACAAAAGCAAAAATAAACTATGGGGACTACATCAAAATAAAAAGCTTCTGCACAGCGAAGGAAACAATCAGCAAAACTAAAAGGCAACCTACAGAACAGGAGAAGATACTTGCAAATGACAAAGCCAAAAAAGAGTTCGCATCCAAAATATATAAAGAACTTATAAAACTTAACACCCAAAACACAAATAACCCAGTTAAAAATGGGCAGAAGACATGGACAAATATTTCTCCAAAGAAGACATCCAAAGGGCCAAGAAGACACATTAAAAGAGGCGCATGATCACTTACCATCAGGGAAATACAAATGAAAACTACAATGAGGTGGCACATCTCACACCTATCAGAATGGCTAAAATCAACAACATAAGAAACAACAGGATGTGGAGAAAAAGGGAACCCCTGTGCACTGTTGGTGGGAATGCAAACTGGAGCAACCACTGTGGAAAACAACATAGTGGTTCCTCAAAAAGTTAAAAATAAAACTACCTCAGTCATTTGCACTACTGGGTATTCACAAAGAATACAAAAAAACTAATTCAAAGATATATATGCACCCCTATGTTTATATTTATAGCAGCATTATTTACAATAGCCAAATTATGGAAGTAGCCTAAGTGTCCACTGATTGATGAATGGATAAAGAGGAGCTACATATATACAATGAACTATTATTCAGTCATAGAAAAGAATGAAATCTTGCCCTTTGCAATAACATGGATGGAACTAGAGAGTATAAATCTAAGTGAAATAAGTTGGTCAGAGAAAGATAAATACCATGTGATTTCACCATGTGGAATTTAAGAAAAAACAAACAAGTAAAGGGGAAGAAAGAGAGAGATAAAACAAGAAATAGTCTCTCTCTCTCTCTTTTTTTTTTTTTAAAGATTTTATTTATTTGACAGAGAGAAACACAGCCAGAAAGGGAACACAAGCACGGGAGTGAGAAAGGGAGAAGCAGGCTTCTCGCTGAGTGGGGAGCCCGATGTGGGGCTCCATCCCGGGTCTCTGGGATCATGACCTGAACCAAAGGCAGTCGCTTAACCAACTGAGCCACCCAGGTGCCCAAGAAACAGTCTCTTAATTATAGAGAACAACCAGAACAACCAGAGATGGTTACCAGAGAAGAGATGGGTGGAGGAATGGGTCAAATCAGTGATGGGGATTAAGGAGTGCTCTCGTTATGATGAGCACTGGGTTTCATATGGAATTGCTGAATCACTATATTGTACACCTGAAACTAATATAACACTGCATGTTAACTAACTGGAATTAAAAACGTTTTAAAAAATATCAAATTACATGTACGTGTGTGTGTATACATATGTATTTTTTTTAAGAGAGAGAAAGCACATATGTGCATATGAGAATGTATGAATGGGGAGGGGGAATTAGAGGGAGGCGGAGAAGGACAGAATTTTAAGCAGGTTCCACATCCAGCATGGATGGGGATGCCAGACTCAATCTCATGACCCTGAGATCATGACCTGAGCTGAAATCAATAGATGGATACTTAACTGATTGAACCACCCAGATGCCCTTCATATTATGTTTTTTTACATATGTGTAGTTTACTATATATCAAATATAACTCAAATCAAGTTGTTTTTATTTTTTAAAAAGATGTTATATATTTGTCAGGGAGAGAGAGAGAAGGAGCACAAGCAGAGGCAAAGGGAAGAGCAGGCTCTCTGCTGAGTAAGGAGCTCAATGTGGGACTCAGTCTCAGGACCCTGGGATCATAATCTGAGCCAAAAGCAGATGCTTAACCAACTGAGCCACCCAGGTGTTCCTCAATCAAGCTGTTTTCTAAAAAATGCTTTCATGGAAGTCAGTTTTGTTGCTCAGTTGTTAAGCATCTGCCTTCGGCTTGGGTCATGATCCCAGGGTCCTGGGACCTAGCCCCGCATTGGGCTTCCTGCTCAGAGTGGGAAGCCTGCTTCTCCCTCTCCTGCTTCCCGGCTTGTGTTCCCTCTCTTGTTTCTCTCTGTCAAAGAAATAAATAAAATATATTTTAAAAATATTAAAAAAAATAAAAATAAAATTTTAAATTAATTTTTTTATATTCTTAAGTAATCACTACCCACCCTGTGTGGGGCTTGAATTTTGACCCTGACACTGACAGTCACATGCTCTACCGACTGGGCCAGCCATGGACCCTTGGAGGACTCAAAAAGTTTTAAAGTTATAGCAAGATCTGACTGACTCATTTCACATAGCATTATGATTTTACTCATTTGTGTAAGTTAAGAAACAAAACAAACAGGCAAAGGGGAAAAAAGAGAGGGAGACAAAGAAAGAAACAGACTTTTAATTATAGAGAATAAACTAATGGTTACCAAAAGGGAGAGGGAGGATGGGTTAAATAGATGATGGAGATTTAAGGAGTGCACTTGTAGTGATGAGCCCTGGGTGAAACATGGAAGTGCTGAATCACTATATTGTATACCAGAAACTAATACAACACTGTATGTTAGCTAACTAGAATAAAAAACTTAAAAAAATAAAATGAAACCAAAGTTTTGTCAAAAACAAACTAATATCAAGATCTCTAACAAATATTTTATAACAGTTTTTACCTTTTGTCAAAATTCTTTTAAAAAAATGGTGATCCTGCTGAATTACAGAAATAATTTAAACTTTTATGTTAAGCTCATTTTAGCTTTGAAAATAAAATGAGAAGATTACCCACAAAATATATTCACCAAATTACTAATCTAAGACTTTTGCACCAATATTTGTGGTAAGATGACACTATTGCATTTTAAGAGAAAATGGAGAAGAACCTTAACTTCCCCTGACTGTCCTACCCTGTCTGGACTCCAAACTACTTCAACTCTTTCCTGCTCCTCTCTCAGGATCACTTATTTGCATCAACTTCATCTTTACCTTGAGCCACTTCTCTCCCAGTACTTCCTCCTAATAGTGTTTTCTACTTTAGGCTTTCAACTGTTTGTAGATTTCTTAGGCATACAAGAATAAATACTGGAAAACAGAAAGCATTCAACACATCCAGTGCTGAACAATGGGAAATGGGTTAGATGTCTAAAATGATTTTCAGACCAGGAAGACGTAAGTGGGAGCAAAGGACAAAGCTCTATGAGCTCAATCCTGAAGAACTGATGGTCGTAAGAGTGATTTTGGGAAAAAGAGCCAAGACACTCTAGAGGAAATGTAACAATGGCTCGGAACTAGAAACAAGCATGGCATGTTCTCAAGAGAGCCAGCAAGGACAGTTTAACTTACACATTTAAAGAGGAGAGATTCTGGGAGAAGTAGATCAGAAGGGATTGGGAAGGACGAGGTCTTCAAAATAACGACTGGATGGTAAAAATAACAACTAACACCGCCAAGACTTATTGAGTGAGTACTTCTATATGCTAGCCACTATGCCTAATGCTCTCTATATATCATTTCATCCTCATAGCAAACCTATAAGGTAAAGAATTATGTTCCTATAATTTTGTGGGTGAGGAAACTTCATCTTAGAGGGTTAACTAACTTATCTCAAATCACTCAAATAACTTCAGGTGTCAGGATGTGGCTCCAATGCACCTGATTCCAATACAGGCTTTTTTCCCCACTGTACCGAGTACTGGTAGCAGGGAGTAGTAGATTAATTTCTGGTGGTATATATTAATTTCTAGTGGTATCTACCAGAGTGGTAGAACTAGTATTCTAAAAGGGAAAAGAAGTTAACGATTTATCATTTGAGTTAAAAATAAGGAAACCGATAATTAATACATGGTAAAGAGAAAAAAACTTTTGTACCAGAAGACAAACAATTTACCCTCATAAAGATTTTATCTTTGGGGGCACCTGGGTTGCTCAGTCCGTAAACTGACTCTTGATTTTGGCTCAGGTCATGATCTCAGGGTCAAGCCTGAGATCAAGCCCAGCAATGGGCTCTGCATTGGGTATGCTGCCTGCTTGAGATTTTCTCTCTCTCTCAGCTCTGCCTACTTGAGATTCTCTCTCAGCTCTGCCCGCACCGCCCCCCCCCCACACCTCCGCTATGTACTGAAGAGTAAGGTAGCACTTCCTAAGCATACCAAAAAAAAATTCACATAATTAAAAGCGAAACTAAACACTAAGTCTTCATTTCTCATATGAAAAATATGGGTCATAATCTCTCCCCAAGAGGATTATTGGAGATTGAGCATGTAAAGCACGCAGCAAAATATTAAGCACTAAATAGACAGTAATTATTATTAAAACACAATCCTGAAGTGAACAGCATTCAGAGGTATATCCCCTTGTGTGAATTAATTTTTTAAGATTTGAGAGAGAGAGGAAGCATGCATATGGAAGGAGGGGAAGAGGGAGAGAATATTTAAGGAGACTCCCCACTCATCACAGAGCCTGATGTGGGCATAAGCTCACAACCCTGAGATCATTACTTGAGCTGAAATCAAGAGTCAGATGTTAACTGACTGAGCCACCCAGGCATTCCTGAATTAATTTTTGAATATCAAAACCACTTAGTAACTTGAGTTTCATATTAAGATTACATTGTACTGTCTTTGCTTTTACTTGAAATCTTTTTATAATTGCATTTTAATTTTTTAATGAAAGTTACGAGAAATCAAACTATATCGGGTTATTAACAAATATTCTTTAAAAAATGATATATTTTACCTGGCCATTTCCAAGCAGAGATATATCTTTTCCTATTAGAAAATAGGATCCAAAAAAGAAAATAAAGGCATGACTGAAACCCAGGATGGTCCAATAAAGAAATTTTTTAATGCTTAGTTGACGGTTTTTACTAATGTCTCTGTATATTTAAAAAAAAAGAAAGAAAAGGAGCACATTAGGATTCATATTTATTATTTACCTGCTAAATGATTACTACAATTTGACAGTTAAAAAACAAGATAAATTTTTAATTTAAAATTGCTTGAAAATATCAGCAGAAAGAATAAACCTGAATTTACAAATCACTGTTTATAATAATATAGATCTGTGTAACAGCTTACAGTTCACCTAATGTATTCAAATACCTTTTCTCATTTAAGAAAGGATCATAATATAGGCATAATAATTCAGTTTAGTTGTGAAAAGTTGATCTATCTGTATTATATTCTGTTGTAAACTTTCAGTTACTCTGCTAAGATTGTGTCTTTTTTTTTTTTTTTTTTTTTTTTTTTTTTTTTTTTTTTTTTTTTTTTTTTTTTTTTTTTTTTTTTTTTACTGGAGTCATTTGAGTTTGGTTAGGACTGAGTATCTTAATCCATTCATATCCATCAACAGCTATTACAGGAAGAATAGCCTGCGTTAATCTTAGGTCAAGTCCAGCCCTGGGAAATCAAGGTAAGTTACTGCAATTTCTGGATGACTGAATACCTTTATAAGAGTGGACATCAGGTTAATGAGGGAACCATAAGCTAGCTGGTCCTGAGGAATCGTTCCACAACTCTGTGATCACTTAACTTGGTTCTAAAGAAGCAGGGATAACCCAGAAGATCTGGAATTGGAATTAATGTCCTCAGCCCTACATTTTGCATTGAATATGACTCATTAATCTGTCAATGTTAGAACATGAACTAATTTTTTAGAATTTTAGAGGCAACTAATTACTGAATAACTTTTGTGCACATAAAATGAAATATTACTGGTTTTCAACAGTAAATGCAAATTACATAACTTCCCAGCAGATTCCTAGTATGAAGTGTTCATTCCTTAAAACACTAGAAGTTATTCAAATTTTTTCTTTGATGTTCAACAGTTATAAACCATAAACTATTTTCCTTAGTAAAGTATTAATCACCAAGCCACTACCTAATATATTTGCTTATCTATATGGTGCTTTCAAAAATTGGTAATTATGTAATATATTATTTGCAATCAAAAGTGTTACGGACATTTAATACTGAAAATACTTACCGATAGAGGGTGGGCTTGTTTTGTAATACATGAGGATCTATATGCTGTTCCAATAAACTATATATCAGAATAGGTAGGGAAGTAAAACAAATATTGTATAAAGTCAGGTACACGCTGTCATATAGTGTCTACAAAGAGAAATTGATAGGAATTTTGAGATTTTGAACTATGTATTACTGTTATATATATGATCACAAAGAAGTATATTAAAAATAAGCATTAGAATTATATAGCTTTTTCAATTTATACAAAAATCAATTTTAATAACTCTAATTTGTTTCTTATATGGACAAATATTCAGATTTATATTCTTGTGGGAATTGGAACATTTTGTTATGTCAAGTGATCTGTATTTATAAGTGACTTGAACCTACACTTCAAGATTCTTCACAATTTGGTCACTGTGATTTAATTTTATACAATTCTTTTACATGCATCCTAAGCTTTTTATTATTCCTTTGATATGCTACACATACAGTTTTGCTTTTATGGCTCTGTCTTACTATCTAAGTCCTACATTTCCTTTGTGGCATGATCCAATGCCCAAGTAGGTATTTGGAATTTAGAATTACAGGTTGTAAACAAGTGAAAACAGTGATTAAGGATAGAGACAACGCATGAAAAACCCAAGATAATTAAACCCTCTTTCTTCTTTTTTTTTTTTTAACATTTATTTGAGAGACAATATGAGACAGAGCATGAGCAGGGGGAGGGGCAGAGGGAGAGGAAGAAGAAGACTCCCTACTGAGCAGGGAACCCAAACCATGGCTCAATCTCAGGACCCTGGGAACATGACCTGAGCCGAAGATAGATGCTTAACAGACTGTGCCACCCAGGCGCCCTAAGCTCTTATTATTTCAATTAATTAGAACAACAGTCTTCATCATCATCATCAATTAGAGATATATAGCGTAGTATGTGAAAAGGATGCTCCGTTAGTCAAAAGCTGTAGGTCCTAATATGGTGGTATAGTTATTAACTTAGCTATGATATCTTGGGCAAGTTACTTAATTTCTATGGATTTCAATTTCATTTTCTATAAAATAAGAGTAGGTCAGGAATGGCAAGTACGTGACACATGTACAACCACAGACCCACATGGGTTTTCTCTCTCAGCGTAGTGTTCCTGGTGGTCTCTATCAATTATTGAGAATTAGCTTATGAGATAAAGCCTATATGTCATTCCTGGACTCTACCACTAAGCTTTTTTCCCAATCCAAAAAAAATTCTGTCAAAAAACAAATGACGTAATCTCCCTGTTATCCTGACATGGCTTGATACAGAGTTTACAGAAATATTACACATAAGTTGAAAGAAGTTACCCAAATTCTCTCATAAGCTGTTTAGAGTTAATATCTATTTTTTAGAAAATATATTTTGGTATTAACATTCACTTCAACTTGAAAATCAGAATAAGTACTGTTAATGTTATACTGATCAAATACACTAACTAGGGAAGTTTTGTCTATCTATAGGAATAGGAAAAACAAAACAAAACAAAATCCCTCCAACTCTGAAAAACTGAATACACACACATACCTTATTCTATAAGGATAAATCAAAAGCTTCTATTTACTTACTTGTTGAGAAAACAAACAGTAGAACTGATATAAAAATTGGGGTGTGATAAAGCACACATTCTGAAAAACAAGATTAAATAGAAATATTAAAGTATTTGGGTCTAAAAGAAATTATTTCAAAAACAGCTATTAACAAGCCAGAAACATGATTCCAGTTGTTCTGGTATGCAGAAGATCTGCTCATAAGAACTTGCCCCACTATTTAAAAATGCCTAAAAGAATTCTAAGCAGCACCACAAACATCAGAATGAAAATACCTTTGACTCTTATTGCTAAGCAATGCCATAACTTTGAATTTACAGCCTTTCAGCTATTATTCAATACTTTTCATATACAATACAATAAGTATAGCTTATTAAACTTAAGGCTGTAATAGCTTTAAAATAAAAAAATGTTTAAAACAATAAATGGAGCTAGGAAAATGTCTTTCTATTTCAATATACTTATATCACAGCAAAGCTAATAAGGTAGAGAAAAACTGCCACCATCATTTATTAGCAATATGCAATCTACCTGTGTTCTTTCATTGGCTTGTAGCTATTATTTATAGAATATATGCAATATAGAACATTCTAGTGTACTAAATGCCTTGGTACTCAGGAGCTCCTAACATGGGTTCCACTGAAGTTCACCTTCCCCAAAAGGGTTAAGAGATAAAACAGTATTTCAATATAATTAGTTTCTTTGTAATCGAATGTTTTTACTTTATGCACTTAAAGCCACTGTAATAAGTAGTTTACATATCTCACTAAACTACCAAAAGGTCACTCATGGCACAAAAGAAATGAAGAAACTCTGCTTGAAATCACTGTATTGAACTTAAATTAAAACTTATTACCGGTTCAGAACAAAATAACATGAAAGAAATAAAATTACATTCTAATTTGCATAGGATAAAATAAATCAATTTGAAGTGTGAATTCTGATGATGACAAATGTATATACCCATGTAACCACCCGCACAATTGAATTAGAGAACTTCTCCATCATGCAAAGTTCTCTTATAGCCATTTACAGTTGGTGCTATCACCTGAACCCTTGGCATCAGGCAATCACTGATTTGTTTTCTGTCAGTAAACATTAGATCTATAACAAAAATCTTGATATATTCCATAAACTGTTATTTTTACTTATGGAAACAATTTTTTGGGGGGGAAACAATTTTTAAAAGAATAATCTGAGTGGTGATCGCATATCTTAAATTGAAGTCTATATTACTATGTCAGTAAAATGATTGTAAAACTCACCTTATAAAAAAAATACTGTACAAGGGTGGCTATTCTAATATAATAAAAGTGACCATGAACAAAAAGCAATTTGGAGAGGAATTTAAATCTAGCTATTGCATAGTCACTGTTTCTTGCAGCTTGTCTTCCTTCTTTACCCATGATTCCTGTAAAAAGAAGAGAAAATGGCAAGTTCATTGATAACTGGGTTTTGCTGTTTTTTTTTTTCTTTTAAAGATTTTATTTATTTGACAGACAGAAACACAGCTAGAGAGGGAACACAAGCAGGGGGAGTGAGAGGGGAGAAGTAGGTGCCCCGCTGAATAAGGAGCCCTAGCTGGGGCTCCATCCCGGGACCCTGGGATCATGACCTGAGCCAAAGGCAGACACTTAACAACTGAGCCACCCAGGAGCCCCTCATTGATAACTGTTAAGTGTGATTTTCATGATTTATCTGCAATATCTTAATTACCTACAGGACCTGAACCTGGACACTATATCCTCATATACAGCAGATAGTAGATTCCCAAAAGGGTGTTTTACTTAAATCAGTAATTAATACACAGCTACAATATATACCAGGCCATGTAATATCAAGTTTCAAAGAGTCAGGATATAATAAAATACAACTAATATAAAAATAATATTGAAAGTTCAGGATCTAAGAAGACCATCAAGTTTTACATTGATAGACACAAAGTACTAATTAACAGATTTCTTTTTTTTTTTTTTTTAAAGATTTTATTTATTTGACAGAGAGAAACACAGCCAGAGAGGGAACACAAGCAGGGGGAGTGACAGCGGGAGAAGCAGGCTTCCCACTGAGCAGGAAGCCTGATGTGGGACTCATCCGGGCTCTCCGAGATCATGACCTGAGCCAAAGACAGTCGCTTAACCAACTGAGCTACCCAGGCGCCCCAAGTTAACAGATTTCTAAGGAAGGATATGCTCCCTTAATGAACTGAGGGTCTCAGAAGGGAGGTGGTACAGGGTGATGGGTATTAAGGAGGGCATGTGTTGTGATGTGCACTGGCTGTTGTACATAACTGATGAATCATTGAACACGACATCACAAACTAATGATGTACAAACAGTGGCTAACTGAACATCATAAAAAATAGCTTTAACTTTGTTATTTTCAATGAACATATAAAAAATATACAAATTGAATGATTTGAGCCTAGCAAAAATAAGCATGTTTCATGGTCTTAGAACTTGCACACACAAGTCAAACAAAATGTGCTCTTTATTTACTGAATTTATTTAAAAAGGAACCCTTGATTTTATTTATTATCAGATTCAACAGGCATGAAATATTTCAATAAATATAACTGGAACATTATATGGAACAAACAAAAAGACTTAACAATTGTACATAAGGTTTGTTAAAAATTCTTGCATAATTAATAGTGAAAAAAGCTATCACACTCATAACTTTTTATCTTTCCACAACTGTACCTAAATAAAAAGTTAAACTTGAAATAGCAATTTACCATATTAAATGTCTGTTTAATATGACAATATTGTTCCCTAGTTGTTATTTTATCTAATCGAGGCTGGATAAAATGTGCTTTTTAAAAAGTGTACAATATCACTTGAAGTCAGTGCATGATTTTATCTGATAAATGTGACTACCCTTTTAAGGTTATAGTAATCCTTTAGGTTTCAAAAGAGTTGTTGCCAAGTTTGTTTTTTTAATCTGGAAAAAGCTTTGAAAAATGATTTTTCAAAATTCTAATTTTCTATTTTTGTAATAGAAGGATTAAAAATTTCCAAAATGTATAGGTAAAGATAATTGCATTTATAACACCTAGAGAAGACTACTATTTTATTCTATATCCTTTTAGAATTTTTCCTTCTGCATTTTTTGGTGTATGTTTAATATATATACAAACAAATGCACAAAATGAGATTATTTGTTTTGTGATCTGCCTTTGTCCTTTAATACACTATGGACATTGTTTATAACGTGTTTTTGTCAACATATTCATTTATTTTCTCAAAAAAAATTCCTGGATGCGTAAGTGCCAGGTCTGTAGGCACACACTTAAAATTCTGTTATACAAAATAATGTAGGGCATACCAATTTACACTCCCACTAATATTGTATACAAGGATGTGTTAATTCTATATCTTTGCCGATTCCAGGTTTATCATTTTTTGTAATTTTTGCCAATCTCATAGGCAATTTTAACTTGCATTTTTTGAATAGTGAGACTGAACACTTTTTTCATGCATTTAGTATTCATTTTAGATATCTCTTTAGTGACAACTAATGACTCACATCTTTCCACATGTTTCACCAAACTGTTTTTTTTTTCTTTTAAAGATTTTTTTATTTATTTGACAGAGAGAAATACAGCCAGAGAGGGAACACAAGCAGGCGGAGTGAGAGCGGGAGAAGCAGGCTTCCTGCCGAGCAGGGAGCCCGATGTGGGACTTGATCCCAGGTCTCCAGGATCATGACCTGAGCCGAAGGCAGTTGCTTAACCAACTGAGCGCCCCCAAACTGTTTTTCTTATTCTCCTTAATTTAAGACCTCACATACCAGAAATATAAAGACTTAGTTTCATGTTTAAAATTTGCATTTGGCAGTATTTACTTCTGCCACACATACTGATCCTTTCCTTTTATAGTGCCTTCCTTTCTTCAATATTTTTACAAAAAAGATCCTTCCATACTTCAAATAACAAGATTACTCGTTAAATATATTCTTTTTATTACTTTTTGTGGTTTTTAATTTTTTTTTTAAAGATATATTTATTTGAGAGAGTAAGAGAGCACGTGAGTAGAGGAGGGGCAGAGGAAGAGGAAGAGAATCCCAAGCAGATTCCCTACTAAGCACGAGTACAGGGCTTAGGGCTCAATCTCACAGAATCTGAGATCATGACCTGAGCTGAAACTAAGAGTCGGATGCTCAAATGACAGCCACCCAGGAACCCCTCTTTAAAGTTGTTTTTTTTTTTTTAATCTTTAATCCATCTAGAATTTGTTTAGCTATAAGCAATGGAAAGGAATCCAACTTTCTTTTTTTTTCCTGAATAACCAAACCAGTTATACTAATATTTTTTATCAAATAATTTGTCTCCCTACTTATTTGAAATATTTCCTTTGTTACAAAATAAATTTCCAGATGTCTGAATCTACTCTGTTCACTGGTCCATTACCATACTAGAATCAAACTGTTATAAATACTGTAGCTTTTTATGCTTTAATATATGGCATAGGAAATTATCCTCAAATTGTTATGGAGAATAATGGGAGACAACAGTACACAAGTTAGAAAGAAAATTAAGTTATCATAATGAAGAGTTAATTAACCCAGAGTAAGGAATTGATTTGAGAGCTACACTGGAAATATTAAACCTGAGAACTACTTCACAGGAATTATAGAGGTGATGCCAGAATAGGCATTAGCCTCTTTTCTAACTCTAAAACTTTACCTACTTCATTAAAAAACCTTCATACTTTTCATCTTTGCTTCTGTATTTGTAAAATGAAGTTATTTAGGAAGACAGGTCAGAATATTGTTTAAACAGGAAATGACTGATAAACTTAATAAAATGATATCAGTATCCTAAATCCAAAAAAAATTTAGGCAAAAATAGAAAAGAAATTAGATAAAGGTTATTAGATTAGAAAATTATTTGAAGTTTTATATTTACTATAGCTTAGCATAATTTCTTGTTTCTAAAACTGTCATTAGAATGAGTTAAAGAATCTTTAGATTAAAAAATAGAGTAAATAGTAACACTCTAAAACAAAAAATTGAAACCATGAGGAGAGCCATGTAAGTTATAGATTTAGAGTTTAAAAATGATAAAGTAATGTGAGAAAGTACTTTAAAAGATACAAAATAGTAAGAAAAAATAAAATTACTTGATTATGAAGGAGCTTTGGCAAAGATAAAATGCACTAACATGGTATTTATTTCCTTGAAAATTTGTAATTAAAATATCTAGGGATGCCTGGGTGGCTTAGTCAGTTAAGTGCCTGCCTTCAGCTCAGGTCATGATCCCAAGGTCCTGGGGCATCGGGCTCCTTGCTCAACTAGAAGCTTGCTTCTTCCTTTGCCTGCCACCCCCCCTGCTTGTGCTCTCTCTCTCTCTGACTGATTAATAAATAAGTAAGCAAATAAATAAATAAATAAATAAATAAATAAAATAAAAAAATAATTCAAATATTGGGCTTAAGTATAATGGGCTTATGGGGTGATACACTGATACATTACTATACTGCATTCATATACGTGATACTGCACTTTAGTCCACAAAAGAAAAATTCAAAATCACCAAATAATTATACCAACTTTAAAAACTGGGGAAAAAAAAAATCACCTATGCCGACATGTGCCTCTTGTATCATGCTTACATCATTAGCACCATCACCAACAGCCAGTGTTATAGGTTTCTCAGGTGAGGTTTTTATCAGTCTTATTACCTGAAAGATACACAGCTAATTAGCTATTTATTATAAAATTTCAATTTTCTTATATCATATAGTCATTTATCTGAAACGACAGTTATAAGAACAGTTGAATAATGAAAAAATTAATTTTGTATTAGCCAATAATATGCCCTGGGGTTCATTTTCTGAGAAGATATTAGGAATGTCTTTCAAAAATGTCATAGCAAAAGAGAATATTATCTCTGGATTTTATGACGGGAAGCAAGAATCTTAAATACTGCTTAAAGGTATATAATAATTGTATTAAAAAATAATTACATATAATTGAACTGAGGCAAAATCTTTTCTTTCTCAGGAAATTATTCTTTTCATTTGAAGTAGAGGGAAGATACTTATTTTCTCGTCATAAAATTTAAGAAATTTTAAAAAGCAACAAAGACTAAATTCAATAAAATGAAAAGAAAGACTTCTTTGGAATTCTTGAACATACTTAAAGAACCTACGCATTAGCTCTCTTTGGTCTCCAGCTTCTGTCTGCATGGACTGGGGTACAAGATTTATAACAATACAGGCATTTTAACAAATTCTCATTAAGCCAAAAAAAGGTTGATGTCTAATTTATTGATCCATATGAGAAATAACAGTGTGTAGATAAGGATTTCAAAGGATATTTGTGAAAGATACAGTATAAGACCCAAATTTTAAATCAAGAGTTATAAAAAAATTTGTATAGGCTTTCACTTGAATCACAGCTGAAATTTAAATATTTCTTATATATAGCTTCAAATCACAAGAACTGACTTTTTGACTTCAAGTTTCATCACTTAATAGCCACTTTTAATAAATAATGATCACTTTATGAGAATGCAAGAATAAGCAGAGATCCACAGAACCACCTGAACTGGCAGAAGTTTAACAGGCTTCCTCAGTAGTTAAATAACTTAAGAAACTAAGTTATCGTAGTTCAACTTGTGTGTCAGCAAAATCACAAACTGAACCCACCAAAGACTTCGTAGGTCATTATGAATAGTTGAAACTAATATTCACTCTGAAAATTCCAAAGATCTAATGTACTTGGTTAACATTCAAAAAATGTGAGACGTGACTAACTTAGTAACATTCATATACTACTTATCACCAAATACGACTAGATAAGGCATTAACCGTAAAGCCTTCTATTTCTTTCTTTCTTTCTTTTTTTTAAAGTAGCTCCATGCCCAGCATGGAGCCCAATGTGGGGCTTGAACTCATGACTCTGATATCAAGACCTGAGCAGAGATCAAGAGTCAGATGCCCAACCGACTAAGCCACCCAGAAGCCCCAAGAATACTTTTAGATCTAAATATCTTTCTGGAATGTTTTATAACACAAACATACCTTTGCTTTTTGCAGTGGTGCCATACGACAGCATAGTACAGCTGAACAATTTCTGCAAACTTCCATAAATAGTTTTTCATGCTCCCTGAGTGCAAGAGACAGGCTGGTTCCATCTACTACTAGCCCATGCTGAATCACATGATCCTCTTTAATTCTAAGAGAAAATAATTATATCCTGTTAGATATATTGAAGCTGTATTATTTATACTTACTTAGTAAACCAAAAATTCTTACAAAAAGATAGACTATTACCCATAGGCTTTATGGTTACAAAACTGCTTATACTAAGGAAGAAACAAAGTTAAGACTACCTTAAAGCTGAGATTAAGTAGAACTGATGAGTAAAACTGATGATATTCAGTTTTACAATGAACTGATATAGGTACAATAACTGTGTTTTCTAAAATGTGAATTATAACACATAATCAGAGATATTTTATCTAATTTTAGTATGAAAAAACATATAAAAATAAAAACATTATTAGTTATACATTTAGGAAATCCTAATTAAATGTAACCAACAATGTTCAGGAAAATTTATGAGCTAAATTCATCATGTGAGTAGGAAGGAATGAAGGAATCAAAATTGTCTTTTGTTATTAACCCATTCTATGTAATGCCAGATATTACTATGGTTGAACATGGATACACCTTTTCTGTGGGCATATGCTATATGGATACCACCCGAAGTATAATCTGATTGACAGCTGGGCAAACTGTTGCCAGGAAGAGACAAAAAACTTGCATCAGTATGTGAATCAACTACAATACTGGGCACACTATTTTGTTCAACTGTTTCTCCTTATTCTCCCTTAGTAATAAGACTTTCGTGATAAAAGAAGCAGCATCTACATTTATATTCTGCTGCAAAAACGCCTTTATGTAGTTGAAGGCCAGCACTCAAAGTAGCACTGTGCTACATCCATAAAGAAAATACTATAGTTCACCACTGGGTTCACAGTATAGCAGACTGCTACTGAGAAATATCCCTCCAGTTTTTTTTTTTTTTTTTTTAACTTGGTGCCTTTTAAAAATTTTTATTTAAATTCAATTAATTAACACATAATACATTATTAGTTTCAGAGGTCAGAGGTGATTCATCAGTCTTAAATAATACCCAGTGCTCATTACATCACATGCTTTCCTTAATGTCCATCACCCGGTTACCCCATCCCTCTACCTCCCTCCCCTCCAGCAACCCTCAGATTATTTTCTGTGATTAAGAGTCTCTTAAACATAGATTCACTACACATACATCTTGCAAAATGATTATCACAATTAGGTTAGTTAACACCTCCATCCCTCATGTAATTACCTTTTTTTTTGATGTCATGATTAATTTATGATCTACTCTATTAACAATATATGATACAATACTGTTATAGTTATCATGCTGTACACCAGAATCCAGAACTTACTCACTTTATATATAAGCTAGAATTTTTACTCTTTGACCATCACCTCTCCATTTCCCCCATACGCTTGCCTCAGAAACCATCATTTATTGTTTCTATGAGTTCAGTTTTTGGTTTTTTTTTTTTTAAAGATTTCATCTACTTATTTGACAGACACAGTTAGAGAGGGCACATAAGCAGGGGGAGTGAGAGAAGGGGAAGCAGGTTTCCTCCCAAATAGGAAGCCCAATGTGGGGCTTGATCCTAGGACTCTGGGATCATGACCTGAGCCAAAGGCAGACACTTAACTGAGCCACCCAGGCGCCCACCGTTTAGCTTTTTTAGATTCTACATGTATATATTTGTCTTTTTCGATTTAACTTATTTCACTTAACATAATGCCCTCAAGGCCCATCCATGTTGTCACAAAAAAAAATTTTATAGCTGAATAATATTCCTACGTAGTAACACACACACACACACACACACACACTCTTATCTTTATCCAATTCATCCAACAACAGATACTTAGGTTGTTTCTGTTCTTGGCTATTGTGAATACTGTGGCAATGAACATGGTGAGAGTACAAATACCCTCTAAGACAGTGACTGCATTTTCCTTGGGTATATACCCAGAGGTGGGACTACTGAATCATACAGTTCTATCTGTAGATTTTTGAGAAACCTCCATATTGTTTTCCATAGGGGCTATACCCTCCATTTTTTTTTTTTTTAAGATTTTATTTATTTGACAGAGAGAAACACAGCCAGAGAGGGAACACAAGCAGAGGGAGTGAGAGAGGGAGAAGCAGGCTTCCCGCCGAGCAGGGAGCCCAATGTGGGGCTCGATCCTGGCTCTCCGGGATCATGACCTGAGCCGAAGGCAGTTGCTTAACCAACTGAGCCACCCAGGCGCCCTATACCCTCCATTTTTAAAACAAAGTGAGAACACTATCAAATGAGCAAAAAGCTATAGAAACTAAATATATATCAACAGGTTTTAGTCTTATAAAAAAATTTTTATGAATTAAAATGATGTCTTTCACAATATGCCTTATCATTATTGTGCTGCACTTTAACCAATAAGTGGTCAACAATTATCTTTTACAATGTAAAATTTTTAAAAATGTATTTTTCCTCAATTAATTACCCAGTATATGAAATCAACACCACATTGACTATTTTTCTCCCTATTGGCCAAACTTTACTCAGCAACCTGTGCTCCCTCCATTGTGTTCAGTCTAAGCACTGCCTGAACATATGTCTCAGAAGAAGAGGGTAGTAAGCAGCCAAGAGTGGGAGAGGACAGATCAGGTTTCCTTTGGAACCTTCCCAAGGCACACTAAATTAGGTTTTCTCTGGATAGGCTTTAGAAGTCACCATATTAACTCACTATCCATGAGATATTTATGAAATATGGCAGAGCATCTCACAGTTTTGGCACACAGTAGGCAGCGTCTGTTCATCTCTGTGTCTTCACATCTTAATACTTCCCATACCCTCTTTCCACCTTTTGTATTCTCTGGTCATACTCAACTACCATCACCTCTCTCTCAGCTCTGGAAATCTGCACATGCTTCTCCTATGCTTTTTTTGTGTTACTCTCTGACCAGTTAACATTTCTTTTGGGAGATAACACGGTCTTGAGTTTTTCCACAGAGCTCTATTGTCTAGGCTAAGCTTCCCTCTTCTACACACTCACAGCTTTCTGTTCTTGCCTGTTACAATCCAGTTGTGACAGGTCTAGGAGAGTATATCCACTTCTGTTTTTCCTACACATTATAAGTATTCTGAGAGTAAACAATACCCCTTTTATGACTCTGTATTCCAAATTTTAGATAGCAGACCATCAATATGTTTGTGAAGGAATGTGTATATAAACTAAAACTTTCGAAGGTATGGAATTCTTTGTTGTAACCAAGAATTTTAGAACAGACATTTCCTGAAAGACTGTAAATCAAAATCCTATCAACTTATCTGGTTATTTCAGAAAACATATTCTACCAAAAAGATGGTATAAACTTCATATAGCCAGCCTAAAAAAAGATTGTAGTCTCTACTTTATCATATAGCGCTTGTACAAAAGGGAAATAAACAATATCCATAATATTAACAGACTCACTAAAAGCACATATTTAGAATACTTAAAGAAAGCATTCTAAAATACAATAATTATCTTTAGATGGCTGTATTATGTTTTTTTTTTTTTTTTTAAGATTTATTTATTTGACAAAGAGAAACACAGCTAGAGAGGGAACACAAGCAAGGGGAGCGAGAGAAGGAGAAGCAGGCTTCCCGCGGAGCAGGAAACCTGATGCAGGGCTCGATCCTGGGACTCTGGGATCATGACCTGAGCTGAAGGCAGATGCCCAATGACTGAGCCACCAAGGTGGCCTGATGGCTGTAACATGTTATGTTCCATCATATCTTCTTTATCATTTTCAGTATTTTTTAAATGGACACTTATTACTTCTAAAATCAGGATTAATATTTTAGAAAGCATATATAGAGTAAATGATTCTGAGCAATTAATTTCTGTTTTAGGGAGTTCTTGTTGACATTGTGGTACCTGAATGTTTAAGCAGCCACAATGGTGGTGTCACTATCCCAAGCTATAGCATAATTACCTAGATCAACGCCTTTTTAAACTCAAGTGAAGACCTTCTGAGAGTTGTACTGTCTCTTTAAAACATCCCTTAAATAAGTTTTCCTTTGATGAAATCGAGTTTAGTACCATAGCAATGCCTACATATCAAATGTGAATACATTTGAAATACATCTGAAAATATAGTGGTAACTGTGGCACTGTCTTTTCACATATTTTTCTGTATTAGCATCACAAGACCAACGAATGATAGGTACCTATAGGAGACCTATGATGCCTATATATGAGAACCCTGATGCTTACACTGAAACAATCCTAAATTTACTGTGAAAAATCAGAATGTCAAAGGGAGCTCCTAAATAATCTATCTACGTTTTAAAACATAGACTTAGAAAAAAACAGAATGAATTTAGAGGATAAATACTTGGGTACTTATGGTCGAACAATAAAATGCAGATTAATTTTCCAGTTTAGTCATATAAATTAGATCAGAGTTTGGCAAGTGTTTTCTATAAAGAGACAGAAGTAAATATTTCAGTTTTGGTCTTGTGGGCCAGGAGGCTAAGTTGAGGAGATAATATAGGTACTTATATTAAAAGAGAGGAAACGGGGTTTGACAAAAATTTTTACTAAGTAAAAAAATGTAATAATAATAATTGAGCACAATTCTTAAGCAACATAAATCTACCAGTGAAAAGAATGGGGGCAGGATGATAACATATTGCTTAATTGGGGTTTAAAGTTAATGCTCCCTATTATCAAATCAACTGCAAATGTCCACCTTATTTAATGATGATCTATAATGAGATTTTACATTTTAACACAATAGAACTAATGAGAACTTTAATGAGATTTTATACTTCATCTTTGATCATGACTCTTCAAACAGCTAGTATATTAAAGGATCACTGATTAATGTCATCTAATTTGATAATAAAATAATCAATACTTCACTGTGCATTGAAAGTATATTAAAAGTCCATTTTTCTTTTGTTTGGACATGATGGGTAAATACTGATAATAAAAATATAGTAAAATACCATAGGGTAATATGGGTGACACTCAAAACACTGATTTAGAACGGTGTCACAGTAATCTGTAGTAAATCAAGCAGCAGTAAGAAATGATCAAAATGGGGCGCCTGGGTGGCTCAGTGGGTTAAAGCCTCTGCCTTCGGATCAGGTCAGGATTTCAGGGTCCTGGGATCGAGGTCCGCATCAGGCTCTCTGCTCAGCAGGGAGCCTGCTTTCTCCTCTCTCTCTGCCTGCCTCTCTGCGTATCAAATAAATAAAATCTTTAAAAAAAATGATCAAAATGTTTTATAAGGTTTCTGTCACAACTATCCAACCAGGCTATTGTAGTGTAAAATGTTTTACTGATGATTTGTAAATGAATGAATGTGCCTGTGTTTCAATAGAAATTTACTTACACACAGTCAAGTGTGAATTTTATAAGTTTTCACATCACAAAATATTACTCTTCTTTGGATTCTTTCTCTTCCATTAAACAACGTAAAAATTATGTTGAGCTAATAGGCTATAAAAAACAGGCAGTGAGCCACCTTTGACCCATGAGCCATAGTTTGTTGACCCCTGAACTCATGAGATAATTATACTCTTACCTTCTGGCAAGCTGCCTCAATTGTTCAGCACATTCGCCATCTGATTTCTGGTTTATAAGTTCAAGGATATTCATGGTTCTGTGAAAATGTCCACATGATAAACTCACACTAACTGCTGTTTCATGTTTATCACCAGTTAGTACCCATACTTTGATACCAGCCATTCTCAATGCTTCAATAGTTTCTCGAACTCTATCTTGTAGCCTGAAAATAAAAGGAAACAACATAAGCAGTAGAGAATATTTCTTTGACTATTTTAAATATAAACCAGATAGTATATGTAAGGTACATTCTAGATTCCTTGACTTAAAAATGTTATAGAATAGTGATATAACTGAATTTTTTTCCCATTAGGGAAGAAAGAGGAAGAATCAAATTAGTGATTATCTGGTTAACATAACATCTGCAAATTTATATTTTAAGAATTTATCTTCAAAGTTGATTTTTACAGAACCAAACAAGATATATGGTCTTCATAAACTCCTATTTTATTTAGAAAGTCTTAAATTTGTAATTAGAAGATAATTCTTTTTTCGTAAGGAAATTTCTCCTATCAGTAGTTTAAAAACAAAAATATGGACAATAAAGGATGATGTAATTTCAGATGAGTCTCAGAAATCTCATGAAGACAACTGAAAGGTAAATGAAAACCTAAATTTTAAAAAATGCAAACATTCTTAGAGACAGACGGTGGGGAACAAAGACTAAATGGACCTCAAGGAATTCACAAACTAATACAGGAGAAAGTCTTTAAAGAAATCCCTGTAATGTACTGCTGCAAAAACAACAAAGAACTACAAAACATGAATACTCCACAAAGAGAATTTTTAATCCTATTAGGAGTAAGGTCTTATTGGAGTGGGGGTACTACCTGAGCTATACTTTGTAAAGACATTCACCAACGGATAAAGGAAAAATCACCCAGGCAGAAGGCACAGCCATGCCAAAGAACAAAGGCAACAAAACAGCATAGTTTTCACTACAGTTGTTCAGAGAACTACATACGGTTTGGTACTGTTTTAAAGCAGAAAATAGGAGCAGGCAGTGGTGGGAAATGAGGCTGGAGAATTAAACAGGTGCTTAAAGCCCTTGTATGGCACACTGAGGAGTATTCTAAAAACTCAAGTCTATAGGCAAAACTATACATAGTGGAATTCTTTCATCTATTTACAGTATCTGGCTAGAATAAAAACTGTATATACTGACCGGGAAAAATTAAGACTTTAACTCTCTATTTTGATTTAAAATACATTATTATAGGATGTTAATAAATGGAATTTATGTCACAAACTAGAAACACTCAGCTAAGAAAATTCTTAGGAGAGAAAAGGCAATAACCTGTTTGTATGATGCTTACCTGTCTTCCACTGCTGTAGCTCCAAGTAGTATCAGGTCTTTCTCTATGAACTGGAAGACCTCTGCCAATTTTTCTTCCCGTTGTTGCAAGGCAGTCCTGGCTTCAAACAGACGTCTATCTATTTCTTCATACTCTTTAGATGTCAATTGTTTATAGGCCATACACAGAGTTCTTAGCCCTTTCTAAAACAGAAAAATTAAAGATAAAAATTGAATGAAAATAACTAACTAATGGGAAATCAAGAAGTCCCTGAAATAAACTGAGGATGCCTTACCAAAAATCAATTACAAAAAATTTAAAAAGTACTATCATTTAGTAATAGGAAATAAACGAGGTGTCACAAAGCTCTCATGACTTGAGTTATGGGACACATATTATCACAGCTCTTTTAATTTCTGATGAGTTCTTAAAAGTTGCTCAAAATAATTAAAGTTTTTAAATTGTAGGATATTAGAGCCTAGACAAAATCATAAAGATTATCTTACTGTGGTTTTAAAACTGTTTTTACCTGGAAAACTAGAAAGCTCTATAGAGGTAATTTCAGGACTGTCAAGAGAGAGGCAGCCCCAGGTTCTACTTCTTGTTCTAAAACCTACAAATCTACTTTTATATACTTTATAATAATTTTTTTTAAGCAAAGGGGATCATAATTTCCTGAGAGTTCATGGTATGATGAATTTACAATTCAAATAACAAAGTCTATAAGGTGTCCTTATCAAATAAACAATACTTTTTCTATATCTATAGTCACCAAATGATTTTAAACTGATTATATAACTTCACTGGTGAAATGGAATTACACAACACTAAGGAATATATATTTGATTACCTGATTCTCCTGGGCACAAATTTTTCTTACGGTGTTTTATTTGAAAGTTGGGTGTCAATAACTAAAATCTATGTAAGTTCCTTCTCTTGCTGTACATTCTCCTTAGAAAACCCAAAATCAATGTATTTTTAAAAGATTTTATTTATTGATTTGGCAGAGACAGAGAAAGAGAGTGAGAGAGGACACAAGCAGGGGGAGCACCAGGCAGAGGGAGAGGGAGAAGCAGACTCCCCACTGAGCAGGGACCCTGATGCGGGGCTTGATCCCATGACCCTGGGATCACGACCTGAATGGAAGGTAGGTGCTTAAGCGCCTGACCACCCAGGTGCCTCACAAAATAAATATTCTAATAACAGAACTTGGAAAGGGTACATTTTAAGATACTACATGACACTATTCAGATTTCTAAATATTAATGCTCCTTGATTTACAAATGACCCACACCTATAAATAACTGTTTTTTCTTAAATAACAGTTAAGGGACCATTAGTGTTATTAATGTATGAAACTAATTCATTTTATAATTATTGACTGAATGCCAACTATGTGTCAGTATTGTTTTGGATTAAAATAAGCGTAAGGGAGAACAATGTCATTGTTCCCATGGATGTTACAGTGTGATAGATGAACTAGATCATAAACAATTAGGAAACAAGTAATGGAAGAGAATAAATCGTATGTAAATAAAGGAGGCAGGTGAGCAGAGATGAGAACAGAGCAATCATTTATAGAAATGCAGAAATGAGAGATCATGAGTTCTTAAGACTAAGGGAGAACTGTCTAAAAATTTTTCTCTTCACATGAATTGCAGCACTTGGTTTTCTTAAGAATCTCCTTCGTTCTTCTAGTAAGAGAGAACTAATTCACAAACCATAAAATTCATTGCTTTAAAGTGTACAATTCAGTGGGGTTTTTTTTAGTGTATTCACAGAGTTGTTTTCTAATTCCAAAACATTTTCATCACCCCCAAAAGGAATTCCATATCCATTAGCGGACATTTCCCTTTTACCCCTTCTTCTAGCCCCTGGCAACCACTAATGTGCTTTTTGTCTCTATAAATTCCATTATTCTAGATATTTCATATATATGGAACGCATGACCTTTTGTGACTACCTTCTTTCACTAGGCATAGGAAGTTTTCAAGGTTCACCCATGTTATAGCATATGAGTACTTCATTTCTTTTAATGACCAAACAGCATTCCATTGTATGTAGATGACACACTATTTAATTCATACATCAGCTGATGGACGTTCAGATGTTTCCACCTTTTGCCTATTTAGGAATAATGCTAAGTTTTTGTGTGAACATATGTTTTCAGTTCTCTTGGGTGTACAACTAGCAGTGAACTCCTGCTTTTGCCTATTTAGAAACAATGCTAAGTTTTTACGTGAACATATGTTTTCAGTTCTCTTGGGTGTACAACGAGCAGTGAACTCCTGCTTTTGCCTATTTAGGAATAATGCTAAGTTTTTGCGTGAACATATGTTTTCAGTTCTCTTGGGTGTACAACGAGCAGTGAACTCCTGGGTTATAGAGTAACTATATTATTCTATGTTCTATGAGGAACTGTTAAGCTCTTTTCTAACGCATTTGTACCATTTATAATCCCACCAGCAATGTATGAAGATTCCAGTATCTCCACATCCTTGGGATTCCCCTATAATCTTTAAGCAAACTCCTCTTTTTAATACATTAATTTAAATGATCTTTGCAGCCAAAAAAACTCTGACTATAATAGGTTCAAAGAGCAGACTTGTATTTTAGCACATTAAAAGTTAATTTTTAACCAATGAATGTATAAGAAGCACATAATGTTAACAGAACTGCAGAATTTCCATACTTTTGATAAATTACTAATGCAAACATGAAACCTTATATCTTTCATATGCATATCTCTATAGTTTTATATATCTTAAGAAATTTACACTCACCAAAGCAAATTCATCTACATGAATTCTGGTTTTTTCTATTTCTCCACCTATACATTTAGGAAGAATTGATGATTCAGCTCCTTTAGCAAATAAAAGCTTCTCACCTAAAAAGAAAAATCAGTTATCACACTCTGAATATTAGATAAATAAAAATTCATGAAAGTTTAGATGGGTTACCTGAAGGTGCCTGAACAATTACACTCATTCTCCTACGATCTGAATCAAATTCGAGAATATGAAGCAGTTTGTACCTAATGAAAAAAACAAGACCAAAAGTTTATTTTTTTGAGTAACATTAAGCGAATATTCGAAAAGAACCCCTATAAAAAATAAGTTTTGGAGCAAGAAATTAATCCCAACTACATTTTCAAGATGATGGATTATGAATCATTAATAACAACACAAGATAGAAATAGAAGGAACTGACATATATTGAGTACTTACCAAAAGTCATGTACTTTACATACCTTATTTCACTTAATACTCATGAGAACCAAAGAAGGTAGTTCTTATCTCATTTTATAGAAGAGGACTATTAAACTCAGAAAGATAAGTAATTTTCTAAAGTCAAATAAGCTTGTGAATGGCACAGCAAGGATTGGAATCCAGATCTGCCCAGCTTCACGTTTTTCTCACTAAAAAAGGTAATTGATTCTCAACCCTCTTTTCTGCCCAAACATACCTGAGAAATACAACACACTCACATTAGTAACAGAGGATCATTACGGCAGTGATTCTGAACCTGATACAGTGGACATGTACAGGTGGGGGAACAAATGCCTTTGTAAGGAGTAGTAAGAATTTGTGTGGATAGGTCAGGTGTGGCTTGAAATTTTCTGGATGGATTTATAGAGTAATATACATATGGAATGATGTGTACATCTCAAAAAAAAAACCCCAAAAAAACCAAACCCACAAAAAACCAGAGTTCACAAGTTGATGAAATGACTAGAGCTAGACTGGCTTCTACATGAAAATAGCCAAAGAATAGGCTTTATTTTAGTTTGGAAAAGCATAGTTTGGAAAAGAACAGCTGGAGCTGAGATATGACTGGAATTGGTAAAACCATGAAGGGTATGACTAGAACAGGAAAGGACTAATTTATCAAGCAGTGTAAATATTGGAAATAGGCAGTTGTTCCCTAATGTTTGAAAAATAAAATCGTAGGAAATATAAAGAAGTTTTTTTATTTAGTGAGAACTCATAAACCTCATTCCCCCAGGAGTATATAAAAATAAACATCTGAGTAAATTCAAGAAACATTAAGCTTAAATACAAATGAAAGATCCAGAGTAGGATACTGTTATTACTGTGATGAAGTACCACATAGTATTACATCATTCTAGAGCAGGGGTCAGTAAACTTTTTCTATAAAGGTCCAGATAGCAAATATTTTAGGCTTTGCAGGCCATATATGGTCTCTGTTGCATTAAAACAAAACAAAACAAAAAACAACCTTTAAACAATGTAATGAAGTCTCCTGCACACTGTATAAGCCAGCTGTAGGTCATATATGACCTAGGGGCCATAGTTTTACAGATTTCTGTTCTATATTAAATACACAGAAAACTATACTACAGAAAAAAATTACCGTTCCAGTTTTCCAAGTGTTTTAACTTCCATAGTTTCTTCAGAATTGCCAATAAATACAATGCCAATTCTAGGGATTAAAAGATAAAGAAATATAAGATTTAAGGAAGATATTTCATGTTTCATAATATGTCATTATAACTTAGCATGAATAAAAGTATACAATTAAGATGTATTTTAAAATATTGCTTTGAACATGGCACTGTTTCTAAGAACATGAAGAATTAGAGTAGGTCCAAAATAATACATACACAAGTATTTCTCACAAATTATATTATTCATATTTCATAACCAGATTTTTAATGATCTCTTCAAAATATGATTCAATGCAAGCTTGACAACAAAATTAATGACACATAAAATTCTCATTTACAATTTAAAGTGTACCTCTACTTTTATGTGTTTATGAATTTTATCTGACAGTACAAAGTAGCTTTCTAGTATGGCACCTTTTTATTTAAAAGGCATTTTTCTGAAGATTTGTAAATTAGATCAAACTACCTTGCAGCAGCTTCCACTAGAGCCTTTTCATCTGGTGAAGATGCATAGTATTCCAACTGGGACGGTCCAAAGTTGGATTGCCAGGGACCATCACCAATGCCATCAGTCTGAATACTGCTAATCTGTACAGTGTGACAGAGACTGACTGCTTTAAAGAAGAGATCGTGTTCTTTAATCTGCAGAAAGATAATATTTTCAATAAAAATACCATTCCCAAGTAACATTTTAAAAACTGTAAGCAGAATTTTAAAAAAAGTCAGTAAATACAGTTAATAATTTGGTTATCTTAGATCTACCACAGGAGTGCTATAACTGAACTCCCTGAATACTAGCTGGTTTCTTCTGACTCCAAAAAGTAAAATGTCATATTTGCTTATGACCCTTCAACATAAGAGTATCTTTTTAGGAAACACAGCCAAATTGCAAGTAAAGATGAAAACTCTTTTGTGGAAAAAGTGAGACCTCAAAAAAGTATTAAATACATTTAAGGTCTATTTCTTAGCAAAGTCTTCTTTACTTCAAGGCAGTAAGGGTTCTCCACTTAGTCTCATTTAAACACTCAGAGAAAAAGGCAGGCATCATACTAATTTACAAGTTAAACTGGGCTGTGACTATAAATTCTCAGTGCTGAATCAAAGGATATACATTTCAAATATATATTCCTTGCCCCACTGACACTTAAATTTTTTCTCCTACAATCCAGCAACTACCAAAGAGAATTATTTCAAATGAAATTCCAATTTGTTAATTTAAAAGTTGCTTACTAGTTCAGTTTCATTTTCAGGACTGGTTCTATAAGAACTGGTTGTAAGGTGGGATAAGTTGTTAAGATGGGATAAACTGTTAAGATAAGATAAGCTTCCTTCTGAAGAGTCTGGTGTTGGTCCTTCAGATACAAGTCTACCATCAATTTCTTGGTATTTTATGCCATTAATTGAACATTCCCGAAACTGCATCTCATTTTCTGTCAGTGTACCAGTTTTATCTGTAAACACATACTCCACCTAAAGACAGAATATAAAAGAAAACACATTTAACATTAGTATACTGATGCTGAGATTTTTTTATAATCTAAGCAAAAATAAATAAAGCAAAAATAAATAAAGATGCACAGGAACACAACAGGGTAACATAAAATAATTCAAATCTGTATAAACTTTTAAGTTTTGGCATTTTTAGGTCCATGTTCATCTGTAGAGTTGACTGATAATGTGGGATTTGATATTTTTTTCTATCTCCTGGAGAAGTTATTTTGAGGTAGTAGGACTAAGAATGATCTTTGAGCAAGGCTGAAAGGGATGCTTAATAGCCTAGAATGTAAAAGGATTAGGTGGTCCAGAAGAAATGGTACAGATCTGGGAACAGGCACACAAAAGTCATAGCAACACAAGAAACTCTTCATTTATTTGAGACAAGGAGAGGGAGCACAAGTGTGAAGGACAGAGGGAGGAGAAGTGGACTACCCACTGAGCAGGGAACATGATGCAGGGCTTGATCCCAGGACCCTGAGATCATGACCTCAATGGAAGGCAGACACTTAAACAACTGAGCCACCCATGTGCCCCTAAATGAAAATATTTTTAATAGTAGATGAAACAAATAATTTTACTTCTATTTTGAGATTAATTCTGGAAAATTAACCCTATAAGAAGGTAGGTCCAAAAAGAGAAGGATGAGATAGTCAAGTCTTAATTCAACTAAGATTACGGTGAGGATCTGATTAATGCAATAGTGAGCTGAGAAAGTTGTCATTTAAAAAAGGAGGTACACATCACAAGGAAAAACACTATAGATCAGTATCCCTCAGGAAAATAAACACAAGCCAAATCTAGAAACATAGAAAAAAGATATACACCATGAATATGTGGGTTTTATCCCTGGAATTCAAGACTGGTTCAACATAAATCAGTCAAGAAACTTACCACAATAATAAATTGGTACTTATTCTTTATTCTTATTAAAATAATCACCTTGAGCGATGCAAGAAAAGCACGTAACAAAATCCAATACTCTTTCATGATAAGAACATTCAACGAATTAGGATAGAGGCCTATTTCTTCAACCTGATAAAATGTATCTATAAAACCCCATAATCAGTATCCTATTTAATGAAGAAAGAATGCTTTCCCCTAAGTTAGTTCAGGAATAAAGCAAAGATGTCTGTTCTTTCTACTTTTATTTAACATTGTACTAAAGGTTCTAGCCTGGGTAATCAGGCAAGAAAAAAGAAATAAAAGGTATTCTGACTAGGAAAGAGGTAAAACCATTTGTAGACAGCATGACCTTGTATATAGAAAATCCTAAGGAATCCACTAAAAAACTACGAGAACTAATAAATGAGTTCAGCAGGATTGCAGAATAAAAAGCTCAACATACAAAAATGGAAGCAGAATTAAAGCTGGAAAAAATTTGTTTGGACCAAGAAATGAAGTGAGAAAATATACCTTAAAGTTCATTTTCTTGTGAATAATAAACAACATCTGAGGGATATGAATTCTGCTATGTAAAGTAGTAATAATAAAAGCCAGTGATTGTGTAGCAATCACTAGACTGCCAGCACTGCTAAGTGTCCTAACTCATTTAATCCTCTCAACAACTCCCTGAGGTAGATACTACTATTATGTATATTTTAGAGAAAAAGCAACAGAGGAAGAGTTAGGTTAAATAACTTACCCTGTCATAGAGCTAGCAAATGGTGAAATTAGAAATAAAAGATGAAATATTTTACACCTTTGCTATGTGATATAAATTTACAGCTTATGTTGAATTATAAAGATGGATACAGAGAGATGTCACTTACCCATACAAGTTAATAAAAAACTTCTAGATCAGGAAGAATAATAAGAATAAGGTATAATATGATATAAAATATATCAGCAAACAGAAATAATATTTCATAGATGATTAGAATAGACACAGACCTATCAGTCATGGAGAACTTTAGAATTTAGATGATAGTAATAAATAAAAGAAATTAATTTGATTTTTAAAAACATATTTTTGTAACCCACTGGGTGGTTCAGTGGGTTAAGTGTTTGCCTTTGGCTCAGGCCATGATCCCAAGGTCCTGGAATTGAGCCCCACATCCGGCTCCCTGTTTAGCAACGAGCCTGCTTCCTTCTCTTCCTCTGCCTGCTGCTCTGCCTTCTTGTGCTCCCTCTCTCTCTCTGTCAAATAAATAAATAAAAGTAAAACCAAGTATAAAATCAAGAAGTTTTAACTTTTAACTTTAGTTATAGAGAGGGCACTATAAACCATCATAAGAGCAGTTTCTTTGATAGTATGGAAATGAAAGGACACAGAATATGACAAAGTAGATTTCATTGTATAAAAATAGGTAAAAGAATAGGGGCAATAAACATATTATGCAATACTTGCAGGCTTAAAAATAAAAAGAGATACTTAGATGAATTAGAAATTTTAAAAAGTTATCACTTAATGTTTTTTAAAGAGAAAGCAAGTACGGGTATGCATAAACAGTGTGAGGTTCCAGAAAAACAATATTCTAACAAGAAGAAAAGAGGAAGAGGGGAAAACTCAAATAGAAAAGGTCAAAGGAAAGAAAAATGGGGGGGGGGACCAAACACATGTTCAAAGCAGTAAAAACAGGCTTTTTAGGTCTTGAATATGTGATACATAATTAAAGAAATGTGACATGAATTAATGTTTAGCATAAATTACTAAAGTCTCTTAAATGCTAAAAATAAATGGATTAACTTCTGGTTAAAAATGGTAGGTTAAGCAAATACAATTATCTCTGTTCCTCTTGAGACTTTACTAAAATAAGAGTAAAGGAATAAAAAAAAAAGAACAAAATAATGGCAGATGAGACAACATGAGAAGGAAGATATGACAAGTTTGGAAGATAGAAAGGAGATGAATGAGTGGTAAGTGACTTAACAAAATTTAGAATATGAAACCTAAGCAATAGGGGAAACCCTTTCCCAAACACTCTTGGAAGTAGATGTTCCAACTACCTCTGAATGTGAAAGTATAGGATGAGGCTGAAAATGGAGGTACCAGAAGAGTCTGAAACCTGAAATCCCCTCATATCTTGCAAACCTGAGACTGCCCTTTATCTATCTGAGTAATAGTTGAAAGATTTATTCTCTAAGACAGGGACTGAACCAGAGAGAATCTGAGCCCCATGGAAAACTGCAAAGAAGTGTGAGACAGCTGAAAACAGAAGTGTGACAGTATGCTAAAAACAGGAGACTTCTACTGGATGGCTCAAACAATCACAAGCAGCAGAAATACTAACGGTAGTAATTTTCTCTGCGGAAACTGAGGAAAGACCAGTACTGACACTAGGGAATATGTCAAAAAACAGCTGGATGGCTAGGCTTTTCTAGGGAAAACATCTAAGCTTGTAAGAAAAACCAAAGATTTGCATTCATTTGAGAATCAGTTCTTAAAAGAAAGGTGGTGGAGTCGGGCGCCTGGTGGCTCAGTGCGTTAAAGCCTCTGCCTTTAGCTCAGGTCATGATCTCAGGGTCCTAGGATCAAGGCCCAGGTGAGGCTCTCTGCTCAGCAGGGAGCCTGCTTCCTCCTCTCTCTCTGCCTGCTTGTGATCTGTCTCTCTCTCCGTCAAATAAATAAATAAAATCTTAAAAAAAAAAAAAAGGTAGAGTCTACAACTATAAAACTATCTTAAAAACATGAATCTATAACAATGTAACAATGTAACTGATATAGAAGGAAGCAATTTGAGCATTAATGTGGATTCTGCATTTGGTTATACACAATTTCCTCTGTGAGAAATGGCAGGAAACTGCACACAAGGAACACATGAAATGTACTCATATCAAACAGCTACCTCAGGTCACCAAAGGTATTATAAGCCACACCCCATTTACTTCTATTTTCAGTAACCTTCCTTTCAATCCTTCGCAATGACACACAGGTTGCAACATTTCTCATGGCCACTTCCACAGTTAACCTTCTGGGTTTTACAAGACAAAATGCCACATATACTAGAGTATTTATGTATTTATTTCCTTCTTTTTTTTTTTTTTTAAGATTTATTTATTTATTTGTGAGACAGTGAGCCGGCACAGGTGCACATGTGAATGGGGAAGGTGGGGCAGAAAGAGGGAGAGAGAGACTCCTCAAGCAGGCTTGCCACCTGTGTGGAGCCCCCTATGGAGCCTGATCCCAGGACCCTGAGCTCCTGACCTGAGCAGAAATCAAGAGTCGGACACCCAACTGACAGAGCCACCCAGGTATCCCAGTATTTATGTATTTCTTAACATTTTAAATGTGTTACTGATAAAATTTTGTTGCACTCCTAATCCCATTAGTCCTGTGGTTTTTACTGAGCAATTTTACATAGAACAGTAATTTTTAGGAATGCTCTGTCACGGTAGCAGAACTGACTGTATTGAAAAGGAACTAGGAGCAAACAAAATGTAGGGAACAGAAGACTTTAAATAACCATCATTAATATCCTCAGAAAGCTAAAAGAATAGATCATATTAGAGAAAAGGAATAAGATACAATTAAAAGAAGACATTCAGGGGCGCCTGGGTGGCTCAGTTGGTTAAGCGACTGCCTTCGGCTCAGGTCATGATCCCGGGGACCGGGATCGAGTCCCACATCGGGCTCCTTGCTCGGCAGGAAGCCTGCTTCTCCCTCTCTCACTCCCCCTGCTTGTGTTCCCTCTCTTGCTGTGTTTCTCTCTGTCAAATAAATAAAAACTTTAAAAAAAAAAAAAAAGAAGACGACATTCAGGTATGCTGAAATATTAGAAATGAAAAATACTGTAACAGAAATAAAAGAATCCAAAAGTTAGGTAGAAAGACAAAGTTGACAAATTCTCCCAGAATTATAAAAATAAATAAGTAAAGGAAAGTTGAAAGTCAAAGAAAGAATCAGAGAATCAAGATAAATGGTCTGAGATATCCAAATACTAAATTAAAAAAAGACACATTATCAAAGAAATAATATAAGAAAAATTCCTAGAATTGAAGTACACATGTTTCTAGACTGAAAGGCCTCACAGAGCTCATTGTCCAATGAAAGAAAAAAAAATAAAAAGAGTCACAGCAAGGTATATCATCATGAAATTTCAGAATTATCAATAAAGAAAAGATCAGAGATTCAGAAATAATAACAGATCATACATAAAGAACTGGGAATCAAAATGGCACTGGATTTCTCAACAGCAACACTGGAAGCTAGAAAAAAAATGGAGAAATGCTCTTAATTTGGAGGAAAACTAAACTTCCAACCTGGGATGCATTACACAGCTAAATTATTAATCAAGTGAAAAAAAAGAAGTGAAAAAGAAAAAGGGAACAAAGATACTTTCAGCCATGCAAAGCCTCAAAATATTTTCCTCTTATGCATCCTTCTCCAGGAAGTTATTAGAAGATTAGAAGATGTGTTCCACCAATTGAGAGAATAAGCCTAAGGTGGACCGACACAAGATCCAAGAAATCCAAAACAAGAGAGGCAAAGGAATTTCTAGGGTGATGGTAAAGGGAAGTCTGTGTGTGGCAGCTGAGAAGCAGGCTCAGACATAAGTCCATATTGAGGAAGACAAAAGTCTCTAAACACACTGCCACCAAAAAAAGAGAAAGAGAGAAAGAGAAAGGAAATCCTAGATTACCTGATGTGTTTGAATATGTAGAGACGTTTCATATATTGATCAGAAACTTGCTTGTGGTATACAAAAATTAAACAATTAAGCATGAAAAAACAGAGCAATTAATTCTAGGGAAAATAATATATAAAAAAGAAAATGTTATTATAGTATCTTAAGGCACACTTAAAGAACTCGAAATTACTGAGCAATACTAAAAGAGTCAAAATAATGTCAATAAATAAATATTTATAAAATCCCTAATTATAAAGATAATAGGGGGCTATGGGGAGGCAAAGTGGGTATATATCTGGGTATGTATATGTAAAACAGTAGCATAAGATTATATCTTTATATTCCATAATAAATGTCTATTAGCATACTATGTAGCACCAATAGAAGAAACGATTTCAGGTTTAAAAATGGGAAACAGGGCGCCTGGGTGGCTCAGTGGATTAAAGCCTCTGCCTTCGGCTCAGGTCATGATCTCAGGGTCCTGGGATTGAGGCCCACATCGGGCTTTCTTCTCAGTGGGGAGCCTGCTTCCTCCTCTCTCTCTCTGCCTGCCTCTCTACCTACTTGTGATCTCTCTGTCAAATAAATAAATAAAATCTTAAAAAAATGATAAAATAAAATAAAAATGGGAAACAAGAGTTAGGTGTGGAGGAAAGTAGGGCTATTTTTGGTATAAGCCTCATAACATTTTTCTTTGTACTTGTATTAGTCTTTGTACATGTACTGTTCAAGAAAGATAAATTAGAAAAGCACAATTAAAAGATCTCTTTACCTGTCCAAGCTCTTCATTCAGATCAGAAGTATTGACTTGAGCTTTCTGACCTGATTCTTCGTGATAGAGATCAAGATCCCAGCCAATAAAAAATGATCCAAGAAATTTCTGCATTTCGACTGTCACATATAATGAAATTGGAATGATGAAATTGTAGAGTACCAAAAAAGCAAGGAAGTCTGAAATGAATCTCAGAATCTAGGGAGAAAAATGATTGAGAAGAGAAAAACATATGAGAATTTCCTTAGTAATACTGAAGAGCACTATCAGAAGGTTTCATGTTTAAACAGACCATAAACTATATTCTAAAGTGGAAGACTCATGAATTAAAATTCATTTTTTGAATTGTTTCTTTAATACATTTCTTTTGTTTGTTTTATTGCTCATTAGGATTTTGAACAAAGTAAAAGAAGAAAGGTTAAGTTTGAAATACTTGTTACTTTCCAGTAGCTACCAAAAAGCTTGGTGTGACTGAAACAACCTTTAGCAAAATTATAATTGTAATTTCTGGAGTATACTTACCATTCCACTTCCATCCTTCAAAATCACAGATAACTAAAAATTTATTGCAACTGAAAAAAACTATTTAAGAACTGTTAGGCCAGAATTGCTGGAAATGAAAACACTTACAGATTATATAGTAAAAGTTTACTTCAGTAGCATAGCAGGATCACATTTTAACATGTATTCTATGAAAGGTGAAATATATAATTATGAATCATATGGAAAATATGTTTTGTGATCTGCTTCATGGTTTCTTGAGATCCACATCTGTCTTCCAATATTTGTATTTTAATTGAATGCGAAATCTTGAGAATAATTATTTGCTAAAATTGCAGGTTAAATTTTCCTGCTAGTCCATATTCAGTTTAAAACTTAGCATGACATATTTTGTTATTACATCATACAATTAATAGATTGACAATAAGACTCCTTGAGTTATTCTTTTTTTTTTTTTTTTAAGATTTTATTTATTGGTGTAGCCGCTTGGAAAACAGTGTGGAGATTCCTTAAAAAATTGAAAATAGAGCTACCCTATGACCCTGCAATTGCACTACTGGGCATTTACTCCAAAGATACAGATGTAGTGAAAAGAAGGGCCATATGTACACCAATGTTCATTGCAGCAATGGCCACAATCGCCAAACTGTGGAAAGAGCCAAGATGCCCATCAACAGATGAATGGATAAAGAAGATGTGGTACATATATACAATGGAATACTATGCCTCCATCAGAAAGGATGAATATCCAACTTTTGTAGCAACATGGACTGGACTGGAAGAGATTATGCTGAGTGAAATAAGCCAAGAAGAGAAAGTCA